>JAMKCH010042943.1:0-12190 GCA_023653785.1 Ophioderma brevispina
TGTGCGTGTTGCAGTAAGCGTCCGTACGGACACAATGACTAAAATATCTGAGTTTGTCCTTATTGGTTTGCTTTGTCTTATAATAATTAGGGTAATTAAGTATACATATATACTACTTGTACAGTACAAAACCACCAAAAAATGATTTTTATGATATTTTCTATTTTCCAATTGAGCAAATCACTGCTATACTCTATCCAGATATTTATTTTCCTCTCAATTGCGCGTCTAAGTCCCGACCGTACGCAAGCCAAATCACGCCTCAGCATAGCAACAAGGTGAACAACAACAGCTAATTAATTTTTGATCAACCAATCACGGTCGCATGTAACATCCAAACAGGCGCGTAGTGAGTGCGTACACTGCAGCACAACCCTTAGCATATGGCAAAACCCCGCGAAGGAGAAAATAATTTCCTGGACAGAGTATAGTGCCTTTAAGGAAGCTAATTTGTCGCCATAGTCTATTGACATAGTTTTCCTAAATTTGTCCAATACAAAACCAATAAAGGGTCATTCTTCGGTTACCTTTGTGACCTAAAACCGGTAAATTTTTACTTTTAAAACCCATGCTGTTTTGTCCAACATAAAATAATCTGTTTTATTACTTTTTACATAAATTTAATAAACCTTGAGTTCCAAACCTACACCACCAAAAATATGTTTTCCATGTTTGCTAGCTGTCACTTTGTCTGGGTGAAATAAAATTTAGTCACATGCGTGACTTCAAGATGTCACACACATACCAAACTTTATATGCCCCCCATGACAAAAATAACCATTCTAAACAGCTATGAAAATGTACCAATTTCATTGGCTGATTCCTGGTTAATTCCGACAATTCCAACGCGCTGCGTTTGACGTTATTTTGAGGCGTCGAAAGCACGCCTGTCATACCGCATTTAGCTACGTTCGCGTACACCTGCCAATGTTGCAATCTTGTTACGTATGATCGTTGCGTTTCAATGGGTGTTCGAATTGTTGTCACTGGGTGGCAGTCCTTTCTTGTTGTATTTTAAGCCGTAAAAGTATCGCAAAAGTGGGTTAAAGATGACTTCAATTTTATTTTTGCATGGAAGAACCCGGCCACTGGCCCTCATTCTTCCACTTAAAGTAATGAACGCCTTGGGTTCAATTCGTCGTAAAGAGAGTACTGGTTCCCAAAATCATAACCTTTATTCTCTAAATTAGTGCAAAGTGGAACATATTTTTGGTTAGGTTTTTGGACTCAAGGTTATTAATAATGTAAAAGTACTAACTATATTGGAGTTACAACAATGGACAAAACAGCCACTGGGTTGAAGTAAAAATTTACGTTTTTAGGGTCACAAACGTGACCCTCGAAGAATGGCCCTATACTGGGAAGACTTCTAGACATCTAAACAAATGTCATTACTCAACCTGTACTTCTAACACACGTGATGTTAACCCTTTCTACTCGTGGCAATTTGTTATGACACATTACCGAAAATCCATCCAAAATCCGCCCTCATTTCTGGGGAGTCCCAATTAGATGGGCTAGCTATGTAGATAGCATATAATATAGTGGAACATGAATCCTATCGGATCCCCGCCTAGAATCCCAATGCTCATATGATGAAGGACAATAGCACACACATGACACAACGGCAACTTACCAATAGGAAACGCGTGGAAATATAACACCAGCCACCAATTGGTCTTCAGCAATGGGCAGATTAGCCGTATCGACAATACTGCCGTGTGATATAGTTGTTGTTTGGATTTAATTATTTTAGAAGTCAATTTTAATCATTCAAGCGTAGGAAACATGGCGATATTGTTGATAAAGGAAGGCCAAAGGCGGCTCCAATTACACCCAATTATCAACTAATTCAACATCTGGAATTTAGGTATAGTTAAATGATAGCATTGTATTTTTTTTTTTTTTTTTTTTTGGCCTGACCCTTATAATTAATCAAATGGACTTGTAACAAGGTCTACATATGTAAAAGTATGTTGATATTAATGATGATGATATTGATGTGGGGGTGTAGTGACGACAATAAGGATGATCAGCCCTTCCCTGGTGGGGCTGGCCCCTCTCCCCTATATGTTGTTTGTTTGTTGCAGGAGAAATGACTGAACAATGTATTGAGTGCTGCCGTTGGTCGATGAGCTCCCCCCCAACCATGTTTTGTCGCAACAAGACCACCCCCCATTAAAAATGGTCTGAGGACGCCCCTGTTGATGTATAATGGCAAATGAAGATAACGTTGATGACGCGATGAAGGGAATACAGGATGATTACGATGGCGCAACGATGATCATAATGTCAACTGCAATTTTGATTGTGAAAACCATAGCAATGATCCGTCTATGCATACATGTTGGTCAATTTTTGGGCCAATTTTGTAAGGCTCATCTTCACAATGGTGAATAAAACTACTATTTCATACATCGATACAATTAAGTCAAGCAACTCATAATCGTTTTTTATTTTAATTTTTTATTTTTCCTAAAACCCCACCTCAATTGGACTCACGGTTCCAGAGAAATAACTTTTAGTGCTCTTCGAACAATTGAATTCGTAGGAAAGTGACAATTGAAATTGCTATATTTCAAATCATTATCCGTGAACAATTATTAATTTCTAAAGATTATCCTCATATACCCAACTTGGACATTTAGGGAATTTTGCTTTTAATTTTGGCGAATTAAAAAGAAAACTAACAAAAACTGCAACATAATTTACCCAGGTGGTGAAAAAAACTATCCATTCAACCATAATGGCTAGCAATCAACCTTACGCATTTTCTCAAATTCCCACCACATTACCATTACCATAAAGACGATGTTTGCCTAAAGCTGATTTCCAGCATCTTGTGTCAAATTTGACAAAATAGTCTTTAAATTTTCTCCGAAGATAAATTGGTTACTTCCTCGAAATTGATAAATATTCCTGGTCACCTCCCCATCTCTCAGATACAACATTTTTTCGGTAGATTTTCATATATGAAGGTCCAAGGATGCCAAATGAAGGTATTGCGATTAATTCCGTCAAGCGCCACTGCACAAAGTCATACAGCGCAGCCTGACGAATCAATTACAATACATCATTTGCATCCTTGGGACTTCTATATGACACGTTTACCCTTTTTTCCGAAACTCAACTCCTCGTTTTACAAACAGCAGCTATGTAGTTCTGATTTCATGCATTCTACATTGGTTCTGAGCTCTATGAGTACCTGCTGAGGAATGGCCACCTCAGAAATTTCTCTGATCCATTCATAGGGAATTCTAGTGTCGGTTCCATAGAGTCTCCAGTGCATTAATTTCTGCCCCCCCCGCTCCATTTTACCTGAGATCGATTTATTGGCTCTGCTTTCCTGTCTTAGCTTTAATTTTCCTCTGTTAATTCTAATTGTTAAAGGTGCAAACAAGAGATTTCACATATCCAGAGTGCCCACTCAAAAAATATCAAAGTACGATTTGTTGCCCTGATGTAAATCCTTACATCAAAAATAACCCCATCTGAAACGATTAAGCTGAGAATGTTTATTTGGTACAAAATGTTTGAATTAACTATTCGTAAATAGGAGCAATACTGTAATTTCACAGCCTCTTTTAAATTGAAATATAATCCAATCAAATACATCCCTTTTCTATCTTTTAGACATTTCTGTAGCCAATACAAGATAGAATCTATTGAGTGTCTATCCTTATGAAATTACTATTATGAACGTGACACAATATCTGGTGCCTCAAAAATCTCTCTTTGCACCTTTAATAATTTACCTTCTTCTGTCAGACAAAAAAATTTGCTATAAATATTGGCACTTTTTATTTTTTTTAAAAATAAGCACAAAGTGGACCCTTTTGTTGAATTGGGGGGGGGGGGCGATCACATCCACTGTACCCCCTTGCATACGGGCCTTGGGAATCCCATATTAGAGTAACGATTATATAGAATTAAGAATAAGTTTAAGGATAGATAATCCATTTTTTTTAATCTGCCATATTTGATCAATCTGATTTATGCTGGTACAAAAATTCCCTTCCAGTTTGCATTGCCATGTTTAATTCAGCTGGTGCCGGCCCTTTATTCACCTTGGCTTAATATGTTCTTCATGCAACTTTGGCCAAGTATTGTCTAAATGTAAATGTAGCAAAGGGACTATTTTTTGGCTAGTGAGTATACATATTAATCTGCTATAGGGAGTGATTTAAATCAGTTTTACTTGCTTTCAGACACTCCGTATCTAGTGCAGAGTAGATTGCCTTGCTTCAAGCTAACAGATTTGTAGGAATTCAAAATTCCTTGGAGGTTCTCAGCCTATGCGAGAAACCATTGGGCACAAACCCACAATAATTCCTATTTTTTTTAACATAGTTATGTGACCCTTCTTCCTATTTTCCACCCTGTGGGCAACATAATCAGAACAGAGTCCAAATTTAAATTTTGCCAAAAGGTCAAATTTGACCATATTTATAACAGCAAGAGAAATGGATTCACATGAGTCCAAACAATCCTACTTCTTATCATTGGTTTTGGGATGGCTTCCCAAATACCCACAGGCCATTTTGGAGCCATCTCAAAACACCACCGACTTAAAGGCACTATCAGTGATTTGCTAAATCAGAAAATCGAAAATCATCAAAAATTTTTGCATATCTGTAATATTATAGGTATCCCCACATAACCTGCCAATGATAAGACCAGAAGCCAAGCTAATAGGACAGATCGGTATTTTCGCCATTGCGTCCGAACGGACACTTCCTACAACATGTAAGTGAATGGAGAGTCCATATTTTGAACACTGCCGTTTTTTCCTTTTCTTGTTGAATTCTTTAGTTGTAAAAAGTAACGTATGAGGATCTACAGATATTCCTTCACTTTTTAAACTATTCCTGCAAATTTTAAAATTTTTGACTTATTTGGATAATCCACTGATAGTGTCTTTAATTGTGAATAAAATCTATACTCAAATATCTCTAGGTATAAATTTTACTTTTTGTTGGCCAACGGCCTTTTAAATGTGGTTTGTGTTAGACAATAAACATGTATATACCTTGTTGGTACAATTAATTTGGTATTGCTTACCTTTTTTGAGTGGTACAAATTGAAATCACCATCCGATAAGACATGGAAGAAAAAAGAAAGAACATATCAGGGTTAGTGTTAATGCTTAGCAATCAATAATTGCAAAGTTGCTATCTACAGAAGATGGCAAAGTTGCTATCTACAGTAGATAGCAACTTTGCCATCTACAGTAGATAGCAAAGTTGCTATCTACAGTAGACAGTAATGTTCCTATCCACAGTAGACAGTCAAGTTGCTATCCACAGTAGACAGTCAAGTTGCTATCTACAGTAGACAGTAAAGTTGCTATCTACAGTAGACAGTAAAGTTGCTATCTACAGTAGACAGTAAAGTTGCTATCTACAGTAGACAGTAAAGTTGCTATCTACAGTAGACAGTAAAGTTGCTATCTACAGCAGACGGCCAAGTTGCCTTCTACAGTAGAAAGTAAAGTTGCTATCTACAATATACAGTAAAGTTGCTATCTACAGTAGACAGTAAAGTTGCTATCTACAGTAGACAGTAAAGTTGCTATCTACAGTAGATAGTAAAGTTGCTATCTACAGTAGAAAGTAATGTTGCTATCTAGAATAGACAGTATAGTTGCTATTTAGAGTAGACAGTAAAGGTGCTATCTAGAGTAGACAGCCAAGTTTTCTACAGAGATGGCAAAGTTGTTTTTTTTTCTACAGTAGATGGCAAAGATGCTTTCAACCTGCAGTCATCTCAAAAACAATAGCCAGCAATTACAGAATCTGCCAGGGTAAAAAGATGTTTCATTCAAGTTGCATCAATCAATTAGGCTTTCGCTTAGGATATAAATGTAGTACTTCCTAATTATAAGGTGTACTTTGGGGGGGGGAATATACTGATTTAATATGCTGTGACAATTTCATCATATGGATTGAACTTTTAAAAGAACGGTCACAGACTTGAAAAAAAAATAAACAAAATTTTTACAAAACACTTCGTTCTATAAACAACATTATTCAATGTTTCACCATTGAAGTAAAAGCAAAACAAAAATGCAAAAAAATGTAAACCACACATGCGAACCTGTCAAGCACTTGATTTTCGTATTTTATAATTATATCTGGTGGTTTGATTAATACGGTTCTGAATGTTCATCATTTTATGAATCATCTCCCCAAAGTCATTATAATCATCAAAGCTTTTGAATGTAATCATCTATATCAGTTAGTAAAACCTTGCAATTTTCCTTGAATGAGTCACAAGAATTTGCATAATTAATCTGTATTTGTTATAAGGAGTAGAAACACAATTTTAGGCTGTTTTTCTGTGGGTTTGGTCTATTTTTTTTTTAAAAACCTGCAGTGGTGTTTTTATTTTTGGTTTCTTGTTGCTGTTGTTGCTTTATTGCTTTTGCCTGCTTTTTGTTATGAATAGGCTTCAGAGAGCAGTGGGGGGGGGTGCACTGACATTGGGAAGTGGTACGGGTATGTGCGGCCTTTAAGACCCCATTTCGTATCTCTCCAGCAGTTCACAAGACCCCCCCCCCCATTTGAAGCCTAATTCAGTTCTTAAGGTCCCCTTTTAGGGAAGATTTTTGCCCTAGAAGCTCAATTTTAGCCAATTTTCAGCTCCCAAGCCTGAAAATTTCTCAAAATTTCAGTTCCCAAGGCCCTACTTTCGGAGACAAAATCAGTTCGCAAGCCCCCAAGTTCAGAAATCGGGGCCGCACATCCCTACCTGAAAAAAGTTAAGTGCCCCCCAGGACATTTCCAGAAAGAAGCGCCCCCAATTTTTTTTCAAATCTGGGTTTTTTGCATATTTGGGATGTTTATCAATGTATTAAATCATACCTAAAGTGAATAAGCCAAATACGCCATCTTTATGTAATAAGATGATGATTTAGTATTTTCTGTTGACGCATGGTTTTCTATAGGGACAATTACAATTGCAGGCAAGTTCAAAACAACGTTTGGGTTTTTTTTTGGTACTTGTGTATCCAATAAACCTTTGAAACGTTCTCGGTAGGTGGTCTAAAATCGATCAAGTACAATTTGAGAGAAATTCACATCCTAAAAAAAATCTGTTGTCATTTTAAGTATACTGCCAGATTCTTCCCGGGCACGGATTACCTACCTACTAGACATACACTTGCAGGTGTCTGTTTCTTAGCCACATAGACAGATAGTGTACATGTGCACAGAGCCTATCTGCATCATCGCGGAGTAGCTACATGGTTACACTGGCTCTCAGCCTGTATGTTATTTCTCATGGAATATGGCTGTTTTTGATGATGCCCGATTCGAATTTCATAATGGATATTCCTCAAAAATTATAAAACATGTTACACAGAGACCAAGTGTACACGGCCAATTTCCTCATAGTAGTTACCACACAGCTACCACCGAGTAGACATGGATTATAGACCCACTAGACGTACACTCGCCGGCCAGGATTCCGTGTATTTTTGTCGCATAGACGGATAGTGTACACACAGCGGCTGTCTCCCCCGTCGTGGAGTAGCTATGTGGTTACACCGGCTCTCAGCGCGCGCGGTATTTCTCATGGCCAGTTTTGTTTTTAGATATTTTTGGCGTATATTTGCATTTTTTATTACATGTGCGGGTATATGGGGTTTTTTGATGATGCCCGATTTGAATTTCGTAATGATTTTCCTAAAAAACGTTCAAAAAATGCTAAACAGAGAACAAGTGTATAGCGCCCTCATTTCATGAAATTTTCATCCACTCTCAAAATGGCGTTGTGGTAATCGCGGAGTAGCTACGTGGTAGTGGCGTGTCTACTCCGGTAATGTCTACTCAACATCACCTTTCTATCGCATAGTGGGCAATTACAGGTTAGCATTGGGGTAGGTAAAGCAGAGTAACCACATCACGTTATACCTAATAGCTGGGTACTTGGGAATCCTATCGGCAGCTACTGCCTCGCAAATAGCCAGTGTGTACTGTCAGTAGTTGCCGCGGTAGACATGGGCTGTAGCTGCCGTATAGGCTTCCACGTGAGTAAGAAAATGGCTGTGTATAGCTGCCCTATTTGTATACTATCCCAAAATGGGGCATAATAACTGTGGGGTAGATATGAGGTAGCTGTATGTCTACTCCAGTATGTCTACACCATATCCACCCCGCTCTCCCCTAGTGGGCAACGAAGGGGAACAGTTGGGGTAGGGTACCAGACGGGACAGGGCACTGTACCTATTTAACGGGGTAATTCGGAAGCCCTTTATATTGGAGCTACTGCATTGCAACTAGCCCACGTGTGTACTGTGCAGTACGTGCTGCGCAGTAGACAAGGTGTAGTTGCCGTATAAGCACACGTGAGTAGTAAGAATCTTTCCGTGAGTGATATCCTCACTAAACACATGAAATGAGTAAAACATTCACAATGGGAGTTCCAGCCCCCACTTTAAGCAAATAACAGAAGATGTGAAGAGAGCCCCAATTTTCAAATTTGGATATTTTGACAAGTTTATGTTTGTAAGTGTCTAGGAAACTACACCTGCGAATGAGAAATGAGAATGCGCAAAGTGCTTATTATCATAAAATAAACGATTTCTAACTAGAATTGGGAATCCCAGACTGACTTACTTAACGGCAGTTATGGTCCATCAATGATGACATAATGCCAATTAACGAAATTGACCTCTAACATGACTTCTCTGAACCAATAAAACAAATAAAGGATAGGCAGATACGTTACATGGAACTTATTTTCTGGCATTTCTTTTGGAAGGCCGTTTACAACAGCCATGAATATATCGGAGATCTCGATATTATATGAGTCTAATTTACAAAATTCCTTTGTTGGTGACACATAGACATTTCGAGCTTAACATCACAGGTCTAGTCAGTACAATGCTAATGGTTAAAAATCACTGCAATCGTGGTGTAAAAATCTCAAACTTTTTTTGAAAAATTGGGGGCGTCTTCAAAAATGTGATTATTGCTTTGGACCGAATTTTTAAAATATAGAAATACGCTCCAAGGTATTTCTGGACATTTTTTTTCATCAAAAATGGCAGTTTTCACTCATGTGTTTAAATTGCCAGCACAGAAATTCAAAATTAATGTATAAATACCTTCCTTATTTTGTTTTATGTTACAAGCCCTTTTTGGAATCTGACAGGTGTGTGAATACTCTGCTCAAATGACAATTAAAACTACATGACATGTTTTGTACCAGAATTAGCAGCCACTTGAGCACGTCGTTGTATCAATCATCATGCTTGATTGGCTTGAGCGTCCCATTTTTTCTGAGGCTATGATTCGAAAATATATTTAAAATGCTCTATGAAAGTCATCCTTTCAACTAAAGGGAAATGCAATGATTGTTGTAGAACATCCAACACATTTCCGAAATGTCATGGAAAACAAGTGAAAAAAAACACATGTTTTTAAGCCTTGGGCTGCCCAAACGGCCTGTGCTTGGCTTTGGTTGAGCATGGAAAGATATGCTAAATCATCTTTTTAGTAGATATAAACAGCATTTTCGATGTATTGCTTCATGTGTAATTTAATATTGTTATAGTATTTTTAAATGCAAAAACATGCATGGTTGTAAAAAAGGGAGCGCTTTTTCATTAGATAAAAGCATCATTTTCGCTTATTTGATCTGTATGATGTTTATACATTGTTAAAGCATTCTCAATATGCAAAAAACTGGCTTTTGAAGAAAAAAAAATGGTATGTATTTTCTAAAACAAAGGTCTTGTATCTCTTTAATGAGAAACAAGCACCCATTCAAACACACTTCCATCCCAGGTTTATGGAGTCAATCCCACAATGCACCAGTTTTGGGAAATTTCACCTCAATAGGTCATGTGATCCCACCAAAATCCTATTCTTAACACATAAAAACCCTGACTTTTACACTCATTTTTGCCCCCAAAGTGTTAGTACTTAGGGGATTTTTAGCACGATCATGAAATGCTTTGTGGTCCTCTAGCTTCTTGTACACTTTTTATCCCTAAGTACTGACATGAGTTTTGTACAGTATAGGCAAATTGCAATGAATTATGGGATTGGTTCAAAACACCCTCTGCCTCCATCCATTCAGACAGATTGACAATGAAAATCTTGGTGGTTCTTCCAGTAACAGCCGGCAGCCCACAAAAAGCAGCAGCATTCCATCATTTGAACCTGTCATTAGACTAGTATCATTTTAGTTTTGAAATTTGAAAATATGCAGCCCCAGACAAATTAACACCGTCAATATCTGAGCTCAATATTCTAAATCTATCCACTTCAAAATTCCCCGTCCTGATTATGCATTATGATCCCATCTGCCCCCTTGTTGCCCCATGCATTATCTTCATATTCTAAAATCTAGGCAATTTCAAACTCACAAACCATGCATTATGACATGATCAAGCATATCTGCACACTATCCCCAAAATGCTATTTTCTGCTACGTGGTCGTCACCATGCATGTTTACTGATGCCAATAATCCCGCGATGATGTCTGGTAAGCTTGTCCGTATCCCGTCAGTGATGATTCAATCTCGACATTGATTATCATGGCAAGACTAACTCAAAGGTCAGGGTTACGAGATTATAAGAATGGGCATTTAAAGATGAACAATTACAATCAGAGGCACGATGGCAGGAGGAGAACAATTTGATAAGCCTTGAAATTAAGTTTTTAGAAAGCAACAGATTGAAATGTTGAAGTACAATTTTATACAATCTATCCATCCATATTTATATCTTTAATTCTTATTCCTTCCAGCTTTAACCATTTCACTGCTAAATGCAGTAAGCTTATGAAAAACATACTCAAATCACACATTTTTTTGTGAAAATTGCCATCAAACAAACGCATGGCTATATTGAGATTCAGCTAGTGCATATCTACAAATTAGCACAAACATCCCTAGTCTCCAATTCAATGCACCCGTAATGAATCATGACAATTCTGAGCAGATTATAGTTATTTCCAGATAAACCATTTAACCGTATGCTCATCAATGCTTTACGGCAGGATTTCTGGTTGAGCAGAGAGGAGCGGCATTCATCAATGCATTGTAAAGAATCCAAGCTGTGTTTATCTTGGGTAGAGAAGGGGTGGAGAACTATTCCGCATAGGTCACATGCATTTTCATGGGCATACACTGGAAACCGACAAATTGTACATGAGCGCTATACACTTTTTGTTTTCTTCAGCGCTTGTATTTAACATGAATAAGAAAAAAATGTGCATGTCGCTTTCTTATGATATATAGAGCTGGTGCAGAACATTATTACTGCGCTGACTGAGATTTTGAGAATTCAACCTTGCATGAAATGTGAGATGAGAAAATATATTGTCAAGTGAATTGCAAGATGATTGTCAACACAAAATGGCTGCCATATAGAGAGATTTTTTATATCCCTAACATCTCCAGTTAAAGGGATACTAAGAGATGGGGGATTTCATAAACATACCCCTCAATTTCCATACTTTCCATTATTGTGCATGTCTGTAAGGGAGCGGTCATTATGTACGCCACGGAGAATGAAGGATTTCAACTTTTTTTTGGCAAAAATTTTCACATTCCCCTCGCTTCCGTTTAAAAATTCCACATTTACCCCGGATTTCTCTATTCAAAAGTTCACGTTCTCCCTCTCCTTGATGAAAAAATTTGATATTTCCCCCTCTCGCTTACTTTTTTTTCATATTCCCCCCCTCAAATTCTCTATTTCCCCTGGCGTAAATAATGACCCCTCTAATATTTACCCCTGAGGTCTACAGACTAATGTTTATTGGTTACTATTGGTTATACATAGGGTAATATGATATATTTAACCAATCAGAGACATGGTTAGAAGAGTCTAAAGGTTTGTGCAGATATAAGGGCTATTTCGATTGGTTACTCATAAGTTATATCATGCAATACCAGGTAATAAGCCAATCAGAGATACTGAAAGAAAGGTGCTAGACCTCAGGGAAGTAATAATAACACATTTTCGGGAGCACCCCCTCCCCCCTCCCCGATTTTCCCGGTGGGGGGTCCTCGACCCCAAATTGGGTACAGGTGTGCGTCCGCTGGGTAAAAAAATCGACCCATGTTTATAGTGACCAAATTGTACAAAAATATGACCCATTTATATAGTTGGTTCTGAAATTTTGACCAATTTCTATAGTTGTCTTTGAAATTTTGCACCATTTTCATAGTAATCTT
>JAMKCH010042944.1:0-33266 GCA_023653785.1 Ophioderma brevispina
TTTTATGTTTAAAGTAATTTCCCATCTTTTTTACTCCAGTTTTGGCGTAGTGTATTTCTTTTGGTGATTTTTATAGGAGTTATTCTTTTATGATATGCATAGATGTAATTTATCTTCGTTGTCCTGTTATGGATTATGATATGTTATTTTTTTAATGCTGGTATTTTAATGATTATTTATTTTCAACTGTCAGCACTTTGGTCTAATGGGTAAAGCGCTTTAAAAAATACTGGTATAATAATAATAATAATAATTAACATTACAGAACATTATAAACCTTCATTGTGGCCATTAATGAATAACATAGACCATTCAGAAGTGCAAAAAGATTTTCTGCGGAAAATTCCAAGATTCTTTGCTGCAGCATTGTTGTTCGTTATTAATTCATGTTGACAATGGAATAACCGCGCCACAACCTGTGTGCTGTGTATCGGGTTGTTAATGGAAGACGTTTATGCTTACGCTAAAGTTGAACGCATTGCTCGCACATTTGGAACTTGCATATGCTCAAAGGCCCCAGGTGCAACCTCCAAGGAAAAAAATGCTTAAAACTCACCATTTTACATTGGATTTTTTGCTTTAAAAATTGACAAAGAAGTGATTCTGTTCACTTGTTACATCTGGAACTAATAGTGTGAGACTTATATTGTTTAAAGTTTCCGGAAGAGTTTTGTACATCAGCATATTTTTATCACATTCTTGGGCGGCCAAGCTTCCCTCACCTGATAAAAAATATGCGACGCATGGATGTATTTGATTTGTGATGAACCACTCTGAGACATGTTTGGACTCCTAATTTTTTGCTTTTTCCAGCATTCGTGGAGTGCAAACATGGTATCTCAACCAGTCTAAGCGCGTCTGGCCAAGAGGCGTCAATCTTCTATCTTCTGGCACGGTAGTCGATTGCAGGCAGCTGTAAGTTCAAGGATGATGTGCAAATTCCCAGTGTATCATATGCTTATTACTCTACCGGATATGATTCATTTCATTTATTCATTTCGCTATGATTGGTTGGTTTATCCAGTGCATCAACATCTGCAATAGTCTATACTTGGTTTCGTTTTCACCTTTATCTGAATCTTGACAATACATTCATGTTGGGCACGGTGTTCATGTGGGAGTAGGACCGGTGACTTAGTTGTTGCAGGACTGACAATGTGCAGTACGGAACTTAGTGGAGTAGGATTGACTGGTGGAGTCGGACGACTGTGGTGTACGGACTATAGGACAGACTTGTTAGGGTAGGGCTGACAAGTTTGAGTATGACTGACTAGGGGGCAGGGCTGACTAGTTGAGTAGAAAACGGCTGTAGTGCACGATTATGGTGATGATTGAAATTGACAAAGTATAGTAGGACTGACTAGTGTATACTGACTGGTGGACTAGACTGGCTATGGGGTAGGACTGACTACAATCTTGGACAAAGTGTTGACGCTTTTTCGGTACGGTAAAATCCCGCCCCCCCCCCCCCCCGGAACAATGTTGAAACTGAAATGGATTGTTCAACAGTGCGTTAACAACCTCACATTGGATTGGTGGGAAGGGGGAGGTTTATAATTAGCAAAGACTTTAATCTTAAATACCAATACCCAAAAAAGTTTTATAATTTCATAACTGTAAAAATGGGCCGAATTATGTAGTGTTAAGAGCAAATTTTCATAAGGGTGGCAACTATTTTGTCAAGATTGTAGTAGTGTAGGGAATGACTAGCTATGGAGTATGACTGACTAGTGCAGTAGGATTGACTGGTGGAATAGGACTGACTATAAGGAGATTTCCCCACAATCGTTTCACCTCTAGTCACTTTTCTGAAGGTATGGGCACTGAATGATGGGGCATGTTATGGTTGGAAATTAAATCGGAATTAAAATTCCAAGCTAAATCTATGGAAACATGTCGGCTGGATAGCTGAGAGAAATCAATTCTATGCTTAATGAAAGCATCCAGTCGCGTAAGCGCATTGTAGCTACCAAACATTGCTCTCAACATCTGTCTATCGTATTTGCTTCAGTGGTATTCAATTAACAGGTTATTGAATGGTACTGGAACGAAGGAACACAAAAGTCTTTTGAAAACTGCTGGCAACATGAAAAGCCAGATATCTCAACTCGTTCAGGTAACAGTGAATCGGGCTCATGTTTTCTTTTTCTGGCCCCTATCCCAACTCATCGACTCGACCAAAACTTTCTCTGGTGACACGATGGTGAATCTACTATAGTATTGTAGGCAGACTAGTAGTGGTAGGTCTGACTAGTTAGTAGTGGAGTGAGGACTGACTTGTGTCTATGGACTGATTTGTAGTGTAGGACGAACTAGTGGCACTGTGGGACTGACTAACAAATGGGATTGGATAAATTCATGCCATTGATATTTGGTCATTGCACAGTGCATGCATACACGGTGTCTTAGAACGTTTACGCGTGACATTGGATTGAATTCAGTTTATTGTTTGGAAAATACTGGCATTGGATTTCATGCCCGTATTCCGATATTTTTTTGTTGTAAATTGTCCGCTGTAGTAATGTTAATGAATTAGATTAATATCTGCACATTTTTAGTTTCTCGTGCATTGGCAAAAATCAATGCACTTGCATCAATTTGACCATACTTATACTGGCACTCGCTCCTGCGGGGCTTGTGCATATTCGTCACCAAACTGAGCGCACGTGCATTGATTTTTTGTGCCACGACACTCAAGCTAAAAATTCTGCAGACATTAACCTCTACATTTTGCTCTGAACAACAATTGTAAGGAAACTCCATTGTAGTAGTGCTTTCATTGAAATTTTGATCAGTGGACAATTCATGGAGTATGGAGCAGTGATGGCTATCAATGACAACATATAAGCATGGCATTTTTATTCAGATTTGTTTGTTTTGGTTATAATTGGTAAAAACTATTATGTCAGAGAGGTAGCCGTGGATCTTCTGCCAAACGGACCTGAGCTTGACGAACAAGAATGAATGGTAAGTTGATTTGTGTTATCAGGCCAGAGGTAGACTGCCTGTTTAAGGTGTGGCACATGATTTAAATGGGCGGTAGAATTTCTTTAAACTTTTATATACACATTCATTTGTGTGGTGATAACAAATCTGAAATGGACAAAATATGGCTTGCCATATTCGATTTTGAGAAAGAAGACTTCAAAAATGTACATTTTTGCTCAAAATTTACATTAAATTTCCACGCAACTCTATGGGAAAATTGATTTACCGATACTAAAGTGCTTCGCAAAAAGATAACAAAAGGGGCCGAACGTTTTCATTTTTCACATATGGTTTTGGTCTAAGTTCATCCTTGAAATACCGACCTAAAAAATGGTGTCACGGATTAGTTTTTCTGAAAACCTTCGAAAAATGACATTTGTAGAGGAAATAATTTCCGTCTTCACTAGAGACGATGCGTCTCGCATTATTTTTACGCCTATATGTCACCAGCAAAACAAAAATGGGTGCGTGAAGGGAGAACGCGTAATAATCAGGCATGTTTCTTAGACAAGTCCTAGGCAACATCAGAAGTTCTACGCGATTTAGAAATGCTTTAAAAATTCGCGTAAATGCAGAGGGGAAAACGCTCATGAATTTTTGCGACGCTAAAACGAATGCACGCTTGCTAATCTCTAGTTTATTAAAGTTCGGCTGCGCTTACTCCTTAGAAAACCAAATCATAATGCCAACACCTTAAAGCAGATGTCACAGGTTCAATCACAACTTTATCCTACTGGATTGAAAGATGTTGAATGAAAAATCTGAGGCTTGTTATTCTCAAAGGTAGTTTAACTTCGATCCGGGTTTAAACCAAAGTTAGTCCTATGTGAGCGGACGCTTTTTTTTTCCTGTTCAACATACTCTCAAAGGTGTGCCGTTAACGGGTGAGAAATTATGCATGGGTGTGCGGAATGTCCTATCCATGAAGTAAATTTTCTCCCCAGTTATTTTAAACTTTCTTAGTATGTTGAAAGAAAAAAAGGGTCCACTCTTGTATGACTAACCCTGTAGTCATGTGGAACTGTATTTTTGTGAAAATTTCATAAAATCTTCAACCAAGGTTTTTCTAAATCTATTTTTTTAAAATGTGTTTTGGACGTGTTGTAGCGCAAGGTTTATACAGGGGTCAATATAAAAGGGGGCAAATTGTGTTTAAAGTATACCATTATGTTCAGTACCTATAAGGATTACAAAGGTAAAGTTTGTTCTACCTAGGGTTATAGTAACAAGAGGTTTACAAGGCAAAACGGTTCAAGGTCGCACTGGGGGTAAGTTTCGATCATCGGTTTGTTTAAAAATTGTGCCAATTTTTGTCTTACTGTTTACTGACGCCAAAAATATACAGGTTGTGTTTGTCAATGAGTTTTTTATTATAATTAACGAAGGCAAATATGGGCACGTGGTCACCACAGGGTCTATAGAGTGTCAAAATTGTAAATCTGAAAACACATAATTACATTTCCCCATGTACTACTGGTTTAAACCTGGGTCTAAAGTTAGACGCCCTTTTGAGAATATAGCTTAAGTCACCATTTATATTGTAAATTAGAACTATTAAAAAGATCACATCCACTAATATCTTTGATTAGACCGAATAGGCGGAATTTGTAACCTTTTAACATTGATGCTGAAAAGTAGATACGAATTATTTTTTGCCCAATGTGCTTTGATTTTGTTGGAAAGAAACAGGCAACACTAATGACCCATGACTTGACCTATTCTTGATACGCCTTGGTCTACTGTAATCAACACACAATTCTCCATAATCTAGTGTGGTCTAAGAGAAGATATCAGTACTTTCCCACTATGCATTGCTCCCATTGGAAGTTTTTTAACGGTAGTCCGTGAATCGTCTATAGATAACACTCTTAAAATGTTTGTTTGTGATCAGTAACTGTCAATTTAGCCATGTTTCATCACTGAAGATTCACATCAGTACCTGTCAAAAACCTCCATTGGAAGCAATGCATTGGGAAGCTACTGAAATCTTCTCTTGTGTGGGGCCTGTGATAGAGCACTCAGCTCATGATCCAAAGGTCATGGGTTTCGAGTCCTGTTGTCACCAATGTGTTTGTGTCCCCTGGGCAAGATACTTTTCTCAATTCTTCTCGCTACCCAGGCGCATAGTCGGGAGCTGCTAGGAATATTGTACATTGAGTGTGTTGCCCGAAGGTATGATATGGTATGTATGGTAGCTGGCGTATTCCAAAGGTAACGGTAATAATTGTAAAGCGCATTTATTGCACATAAAGCACCATATAAATGCTATGAGCATTATTACGATTATTGTTATTAATCTGGATGTTTGGGAAAAAGCCTTTTTTTTGCCAAAACCCTATTTCGTACTGATGAACGTATAGAAGTTGCGATACTTCAAGCCTGGCCCTGACTAAGGGGGGGGGGGGGGGGGGGGGGGGGGGGTACGTAAAGTCACTATAAGGAGTGACGTCATAGCTTTCACACAGTTCGTAAATGTGTGAATCGCATAGCTGCACATATCGCAAGCGTACAAGTCAGCGTGCCCGATACTCTGCCAAAGCCGGACGAAGTGTAATGCAACCATTCAGTCGTTAGTCCTTATGAGCACCCTCTCATGCTAATATTATAAGTGTATACTTGAAATCTCCTATTTTAACTTGAATTTGGAGTTCATCTGTTCTTTTCCACCCATCACATTTCCTATAGCCACATAAGTACATCATCCAAGCCAAGGTTCTGAGGAAGAGTTGGCCATTATCTGAAAGCAGCTGGGCCTTTGTGCAGGTCCTCAGAGATCTGGAAGAAGAATGAGCTAGAAAGTAAAGAACATGTCGCCATTCTACCTACATGAACAACTTTAAGGTGGGTCCCATGTGTAGCTCAAGAGTTACTAACTAGGTCTAAAGATCATATTTCCCAATATGTTGTCACATCAAAACAATTTAAAACCAAAAGAATGTGTCTTCATTTTACATTTCCCCAGGCTTTTCAGCTCTCAATGTCAAAAATAACAAATACAGGTTTTTCAATATTTTTCATTTTGATTTTTTCTGGTGAACCCTACCTCCTATTTTCATTTTTTTCTGCAGATTATGAAAGCAGGTGTGCTCTTTCATAAATTCCTTGCTGCGGGTATCAAAGAAATACTTATAACTCAAGATATGACCATTTTCCCCAAAAATGTGTTAAAATCATGTTTTTGGGGGAAAAAATGACCATATCTTGAGTTACGGGTTTTTCTATGTTACCCGCAGCAAGGAAATTGTGAAAGAGTACACCTGCTTTCATAATCTGCAGAAAATGAAAATAGGAGGTAGGTTTCACCAGAAAAAATTCAAACGTAAAAATATGAAAAAACCTGTATTTTGTTATTTTTGACATCTGAGAGCTGAAAAGCCTGTGGAAATGTAAACTGAAGACACATTCTTTGGTTTTAAAAGTGTTGAGATGTGACAACATATTGGGAAAAATGATCTTTAGATCGATTTAGTAACTCTTGAGTTACACATGGGACCCACCTTAATAGCACAAGCTTTTTATGTTTCTAGATGACAGCTTTTACACAAGTATAACTTCACTTTTTGTTGTTGCATCACTTGAATGCACTTTCTTCTACATGCTCACTTTATCTGGCCACTTCTGCCTGTTTTGTGTTGTGTTTTCCAAGCTATGCATAGTGCAACTGGTAATGCAGTGTTCCTCTGTTTTATATCACATCTCTTCTCTCGATCACTTGCCCGAGTGGATAGGCCAATACTCACATTGGAGAGGCTGGGTAACTTTTAATACCTATTATGTTTATTTCTTGTGCAACATGGGTTAACAATCATGCCAAGACTTAGAATGATGCTGTGTAAGCCGATAATTTCATCCTCGAATATTTTTGTGAACGAGAGGCATAAAAAAACTTGATTGTTCATTTCATCATGGTTACCTAGTTTTTTTTCAACAATGAATGTTCATCACAACCTCCTTACAAAACTGTAATCGTATACTTATATTGCTATAAATGCTCAACTGAATTTAGCCAGATGCTGTGATATACATGTAGAAATTTCCGTGCCCTTTGGCGATGACCAGGAAAATCACCTAATTATGAATAACACTAACCACTAGCATCAGGTACCAGTACATTGCTTTACCAGATGCAATACCATGATACTTGGGATTGCCCAGTAGTTTCAGTTTTATTTCATATGTCTTTGATTTCACAGTTGCACACTCCATTCACAAGTAAACCCTTTACAAAAATCCCACTTACACAGTACATATGTGATGGATTCAGTACCCTTCTTGCACTGAGAGCTGGTGACCTCTCATCACAGGACTCTCTGTAATAGTACAGCACTGGCAAATTTTGGAAAAATAGTGTGAATAGAGAGCGCCACAAAGAAGGGGTATGGTCTTCATGTTATCATACACAGGTTGGCTTTGGGGGCCTCTCAACATGCTGGCCTAAAGACCCTCATTTTCAGGCCCTTTTTCTTCAGTTTCCTGACCCCCATTTGGACCATTACAGTTCCAGAGACCCTACTTTTTCATATCCAAACCCATATTCTACCAAATTTTCTCCTTCGACATCTCAAATTAGCTGGAAATTGAGGAAAACACAGCTATTTGCAGAAATTTTTTTGGAAAACTAGTTCCGGAGACCCCATTTTTTGGCCTCAAATTAGCTCCGAGCCTCAATTTTTGAAATCCGGGTGGCACATGCCTACCAAAAAAAAAGTTAGAGCCCCCCCGGGGTTGGCTTCTTTTAGAATTTTTGCAGTTTACTAAATCAAATTGCACTCATGGAAATTTCTTTCTCCAATTTTTAACACTAAGTATTAGCAGATATGTTTTTTCTTAGTGGTGACAATAAATTTGTATAATGCTTGTTTCCAATTTTGTCTATATATTTTTGAATGAACTTAAGGGTTTGACGTGTTAGTGATCTACTCGATAAAATTTTCCAGATTCCATATATGGAGAGACACGGTGCTTATGAAGAATCTGAAATAAAAAATTGGGTCACCGACTGTTTTGAAGCTATAGCCACAACAAAAAGTTATGTTGTCACTTTTTAAAACCACGCAAGTCTATGGGAAAAGTCAAAATTTGACGTTTAGATCACCTACAAAATACAAACCTCCCGATAAAATTTTGTAATTTCTAAATTATGGTTGAGGTCCCGATGGTCGTTCTTCCAAATTTGAAAGAAAAATGAGGGCACCGACTTACTTTTCCTCCACGCCAAAAACCACTGAAATTGGACACTTTTTTCAATTGGGCGTCTTGTTGGGCGGCAAGTAAATCCGCGCCCCATTCGGCATGCAGCAAAGGCAGGAACTCAGGCGTAGAGATGCGCGATTTTAATAAACGCAAACAGCGCACAGTTATTCGCGTATCTCGCAGGATACCTTCGCAGCTCAAAACTAAAATTCTTACACACATTTGGTCCATGACTGGGCTCTAACAGAATGCTAAGGTGTAAAGCACTTGCGCGATACACAAATCACACGTCAAACCCCGTAAGAATGATAATATGCATTAAGGTAATATGGTGTTCTTTCCCTTGAGTGTCCTTTAGGTGTATTTGTAGAAGCATATCAAATGCATATGCACAGATTTTCCATCTGATTGCTCCTCTTCTTCTTTCAATCTCTTACACTGCAAAGCTGATCACAGTTCTATTATTATGTTTTGCTTTTCTTGTTGTGTGGCCTGCCCTTACCTGCAGTATGGGAGTGATGGTGCAGAGATGGTACCCAACGATAAAGAGGAGGATCATACCTCCTTTTCACTTTCAACCAATAAGGAAGGCGACACCGAGGTCCCTCTTTCTCATACCAATACACTATCCGGCATTTCTCCTTGCATTATATTATACACATCTGCTGCTCAAATCATGTTTTTGTCTTTCTGACCTCAACAAGCTATATATCCTTCTTTTATGTATCCAGATTAACCTTTACTGAAAGGAATGCCCTATAGATGTGATGCGATCTGGGAAAACCCGCCACATGGTGAAAATTTATATTTTAGTTTTGACTCTCTGCAAAAGTTTGAAATATAAAGTTTCCATAAACTTTTTACTTCTTTCTTCTATGATACCCATATCAAAAGTTATGCCTTATACAATCGACAAAAAATAAAGTACAACAATTAACAGATTTTAAGGATTTTTTCTTTATGTTTTTCAAATTGTCCTGCGCGACATGGCGACAGGTTTTTCCCCAGATCACATCACATATATCCTGAAAATTGCTACTGGGATTTTAACATATTTCAAATTTGAATTCCCCTATGATTAAAACATGCCTGCCACGTTGTCCCTCCCAGAAAAAAAACATTTTGTGCTAAGTTAATTTCATGAGTGTTGGCCTCGAGAATTCTTTTTTTCTTAATGTTTATATAGCAATGGAATTTAATTCCATAAAGCTTATGTGGATTAAATAACCCCCCCCCCCCCCAGCAACTCATCCCAACTGTTCTATATTTGGAGACTTGCTTTGTATATAATTTAGTCGGTTGCTCTGTTTGGTTTGCAATATTGCTGTTTTTAGTAGAAGAAAACTCATCTGGATAGGTTTTTATTCCATATCACTGCTCCATGAGCACTGCACTTTGACATACTCATCTTGGTCTAGTCGCTAAGAGGTATAATGGTCCCTTTGAAGCTAAGCAGTTTCTTCATAATTCACTGCATCTATGTTGGGTGAGTTGCATAGGGCCGTCTATGCTGCTTCAAAAAAACTGGCGGCCATTTTTGGGGTTAATGATCCTCGAGCCACTGTGTAAACTGGTACAAAATGCTTCCGTTTTTCACTTGAAATGATAGCAGGAGACCTGTAATTGTAACTGCTAGTTAGAAATACATTCACATGTTGGAATGCCTATTCCTTTCATTTAATTATATGCCAACAAGGCCAAAACGGCCTCAATCAAGTTTGTTCAGGAGTGACGTCACATTTGTTTTCGCCTCCAATGAAACTAGATTTGGAAGTTGCTAAAATACAGTTTTTTGTGTCCGATTTGATGCTGCGAAAGGAAGGCCGATGATAAAGGCTAAGCACCGACAAGTGACCCGGATGAGTTGACAGACGCCCTATTGCTCTAATGCAATCTCTTCCCAAAGTACTGCTTCATGGTACCGCAATAAAGTTAAATCATTACACTGAGCTATATTCCTTTACACCAATGTTACTGAAATATATGCATTTCCCTTCCGAGAAATGGAATGCCCCAAATACCTCATCCAACCCCTAAAGAGAACATGTCTCGACCAGTGACCCCAGTCACAAACCCTGTCGACCATTGCTCTTCCTCAATTCGTTTTGGTCGCCATAACAAAACGGAGGCGAGTTTTAACATCTCTTTCCTTTAGCAGCCAAATTATCTGAGAAATTTTGATACTGGACGGTGTCAGGCTCAAACGGATACTCCTACTTCCTATTCCAATACTATCTGGATATCTTACTGGATTACATACTGGATGTATAACGCGCTATTCGGACTGATACACAGAGACTTTCATCCCTCTTAGTGCTTTTTTTTTTTTTTTTTTTTTTTTATTATGTATCTTTTTTTTGCCGCCGATGCGGTCATGTAATCTGTGTAGCGGGAAAATAGGTAAACCCAGCGCCATTGATGCACGTGTTTCTGCTTTTGATGGCCTTTGACTCTGTGTGAGTTTGTTTCTTTTTGCCTTTGTATAAATAATGCTTGGGTGTTTGTATTATTTTTATTATATGCTTGTGGTATATTTAATACAATATGTCGAAACTGTGTTTGAATATTCTTTTAAACCGTTGTGACTCAGTTACCGAGTTGTTTTTTGTTAGTCCCGACGTTGCGTCACGGGAGAGCCTCCAGGGCACGCTTGTTATTTTTTCTTTACACGGTTTTGATCGCGCAAGCTTTTCCCTAGCAACTCACACGCACCCCGTCACTTTGTCCACATTGCTCACGCTGCCAGCCCCCGATCCATTCATGTTGGGACCCCCCCCATCCTCTTTGTTGTCCAACCACAGGCAGTGCTCCCGCCGACCGGTGGTTTTCCTCTTTTTGTATCGTACTGTCCTTACGTTCAATGGGCCGCCATTGAACGTGGGTACGCCTCTCGTGTTGCACCCACGGAGAAGGGGGGTGGATCTGGCTCCGGTCTCGGGGTTCACATCCAAGGCGCCGCGCTGCTCTGGGTCTCCCAAAGGCGGATTACTCGGCTCTCCGTGGCAGTCCTGACGTGGCGGCTTCGGGCCTCCTTACAGCATGCCACCGCGTCTCTGGCTCGCCTGGTTCAGCCTTATGGGCTGCTCCGTGTCAGGCTAGCGCGGTCTGCCTTCCTGCCAGTCCTGGGACTTGCGGCGGCAGTGCGTTCCATCCGGTAGTGGTGATGGTGATGCCATGGTCCTCCACCGGCGCTAAATCCATCGCCGCTAGTTGTCTATGCCTAGTGTGGTTACGGTTCCGGTGTCTTCAGGCAACCCTGGAACCTCGCGGACCACGGTGGCTATTACCTACCACCGCGGGTTTTGTTTCGGCACACCTGGGGCCTTGGTTTCGGTATCCCTTGGCGGAACGCCGCAGGTGTTGACTTCGCATCACTGCCACCCCGCGTGGCTACCTAGCTTAGTCTGCATGCCACCTCAGTGGCTCGCACCCGCCGCACCGTCTGGCCCTATTCGGGGCTTGGCGTGGCATTGGGGCTCCTCCGGGCTGGCCCCGCAATGCCCACAAAGCCTGACAAAACACGGTCGGCTCAGGCCCTCTGTACTGCGGGTAGCCTGCACTGCGGCCACGGGTGCTGGGTATCATGCATCTGTTTCCGTGGCGGGTCCGCCTTGGGTTGGGTACCCGGTGGGTGCACCCGCTGCTGGCGTTCCTGCAGGGCTGCCTTCGTGGCCTGCCCTGCCAGTTGTAAAAAACCCCCGCCGCAGCCTACCTTCACAGGTTTTCGCTGCGTCCCCGTCTTGGCTTACCCACCCCCAGTCGGGCTGGACTGCTGGGGTGGGACAGTCTTGGGTATGGTCTTTTTCGACCGGTATGCCGTGAGCCCGCGCTCTGCCGGCACCCTGTGCTGTCGGGGCTGCTCTTCCGATGTGGCTGCTAATCTAGTGGGGCGGTTTGCGCCGCTGCTGCATCAATCGTCTCCCTTTTGGTGGTTGACCAATGCTTGCGTGGTACAGCCTTGACGCAGCCGGGGCACGGCGGTGTACCCGTCCACTTACGGCTTACGTGCCTGGGAGTTGGGGTGTCGTCCCCACGCTTCTCTCGTCGGCCTGTACCCTCGGTCAGGGTCGGGCTGGGTGCGGTCGAGTCCTTGTGGCTCCTGCGCCCAGCTATGCCAGTTGGCTCGTCCTCCCAGCGGGAGGCCCTGGTGTCCCGTGGTCTCGGCCTTCCGCCTTGTCCCCTCGTTCTGGCGCGCACCGTCCTCTCCGGAGCTCTTACCGGCCCGCAGACCTCCGACGTTTACATTTCGGTTCGGAGGCCACGCTATTTAGAAGGACTTGGCTCGGAGGAGCGTCACAGTGGGTGATGATCCTTGGCACTTCTGAGCAGGAGGGAAGGTGGATTCTTTCCCACGTGCACCCTCATGTGCTGCGACAGGCGGCTGACAGTCCCTCGGCCTGCCTGTGCGCCGGAGCTTCGTGACGGAGGAGGGACACTCATCTGGCTTCCCTAATCCTCCCTCCGGAACGCTTCATTCAAAGGACATTGACGCTTCCAAAGACGTTGGTCTAACTGTGGAAGCACTCCGGGGAGGTCACTCATAACTCTCATCGTACCCGGTGTAATCTTTCGCCAGGTCGTTGAGAACTACCGTAGGGGATTTCAACTCCTTCCTGAGGAATCCAACCATAGATCTCGACCTAGGTCACGCCAATTTTGCCACGGGCAGGTCTGCCCCGCTTGCTTCTCCCCCCTTTTTGGGAGGATCCGTTGAGGGCACCTAGACCTGGGTAGACCCCACCCTCCCCCCCCCCCCCCCTGGCATCAGACCCAGTTGCTTTCCTATGGTCCCTCGCCCACGACCTCATAATCTCTCGATGGGCGAGGGTTGGAGTTTTTTCTGCTTGTTTCTCCCCGGAGGCCTCTGTGCCTGACACGTCCTAGCTTTCGCTAGTGACTCGGCAGCACATAGTGTCTCAATGTCTCTTTCTGGCGCATCGCCTCAAGCTTCACGGCGCGAGAACGCCCGCTTCACACTTCGCACCTGGAGTTCCGATCTCGCGTCGGAAGTCTCCAAGACCAAGCCCGGGTCGTGGGACGTCCTCTTCGGAGTTTCGGTCGGTGACGTCCTGCTTGCCTCATCGGAACGCCGTGATTCATAGCAGGGCTCAAGGAGGCTCAGGCCAAGGGTGATCTCCTCTCGGGGATCTTCGTCTAAGAAGAAAGCATCCCCGCGCTCCCTTCTGCTAGCCTTGCCGCCAAGTCAGGCGAAGTCGACTCCAGCCTGCAGCCCCCCAAAAGCCCCGCGGCCAGGACGAAGACTCGACCCCATCCCCCAAAAGCAAGGCGCCTGGGAAGGGAGCAAGTCTAAGTCCTGAGGGCACGCGGCCGCGGGGTCTCTCGCCTGGGAGGGAGCCCTTCCACCCTCTGGTGGGCGGCGGGGCGGCCACTTGAATTCTTACGCGAGGGAGTGGCCAGCCATTTCTCCCGGACCTTGGGTGCTGAGTGTTGTGGAACAGGGGATATAATAGAAGTCACCGCGACACCCCCGGCGACTCCCCGGCCGAGACCCACCCCGCTTCCGGGGGAGCCGAAAGAACCAAGTTCTCTGTCCGAGGTCTCCGGCCCTCTGGCTAAGGGGCCATTTCCCCCGGTCGACAGCCCCCTTTCATTCTTTCACACACCGAGGGGATTTTGGTCGACGTTCTTCTTGGCTCCCAGAAGACCGGGGATTGGCGTCCCTTCCTGAACTGACTCTGAATTCATTTCATCCAAGTCCGAAAAGTTTTCAGGATGGAAACGCTCATCGCGTCGATCCTGCGCTGTCCTTTGAAGGGGAGCTGGGCATCTTCTTTGGATCTGAAAGAGGCCTACCTACACGTCCCAGTTGCCAAAACAGACCGTCGCTGGATTCCAAATCCAGGGCCCGTCGTACGAGTGACGTGTCTCCCCTTCGACTATCCACCTCTCCCGGGGTCTTCACTTTCGTGACCCGGGCAGTGGGCGCCTTCCTCAGTCGCAGGGCACCTCTGCCTGTACCATTGAGACTTGGCTAATCTACGGACCGTCGCCCAGGCGACGGCTGAGATGGTCAGCCGTACCGTTCAGGTGGTGCAGAGGTTTGGCTTTATTGTCAACTTCAACAAATCGAGCCTAACCCCCACTCAAGACCTGAGGTATCTGGTTGCAACTGACCTGCAACTGCTCCGCTTCGGGGCATTGCAGAACCGACGGCCGAAGCGGGAAGTGATTTCTTTTTTCGAACTGCGACCGGGCCATCCGTGGCCTTTCGCTCAAGTCGTCCCCCTCTCGATACTCGGCTCGCCTTCTCGGCCTGCTGGCCAGTCTCGTTGACCTTGTCCGTACTGTCGCTTTTCCTTAAAAAAAATCCCACCCATGAGGATGCTTCCATTGCACCTCGCGGACGACACGACAGGCCGATCAAGCACCCACACTCCCGTCTGATCCCCACCAATGATGCGGGATCCGGGGCACCTGGTATGGTGGTCTCACCGCCCTACCTGACTCGGGGAATTTCTGTCCCCGCGCATCCTGTCGTATAGTAAAATCACGAGGACACGTCGAGTCGTTTTGGGGGGGTTCAACCGTAGACCTCAGCGCCTCGGGACGTGGTCCCAGACCGAGGCTCAGGCCCATATCAATCGCCTCGAATTGTGGCTGTGGAACGAACCCTAGCTCACTCCGAGTCGATGGTGGACCGACCAGTTTCCTATTAACAGACGGAAAACTCCACCGTGTGGCCTACATCAACAAGCATGACGGGACTCGGTCCCTGTCCCTGTGTCGCGATGGCCATGCTTAAGCATAGCATTGATTCGGGATCGGGCCATCACGCTGTCCGCAGTAACATTCCAGGGGCTTCAATTTTCCTATTTCTTGCCGACGATCTTCTCGCGGCAAATGACGGCCTCGGAATGGATACTGAACCGAGCATGTCATTTGGGAGATCTTCGCGAGAGTGTAATGGTTCCTACAGATCGAGCCTGTTCCTCAGATCGAGTCACCAGCTCCCTTTGTACTGCACCCGGACTCCCGACCCGGGTGCGTACGCATCACGCGCTGGGGCGTGGACTGGTCGGGGGATCACACGCTATGCCCCCTTCCCCCACCAAATCCCGATCCTACCTCGGTGTTTCACGAGAGTTGGCGGGAGGCATGCCGTGTGATCCTCATAGCCTCCCTTTGGTGGGGCCAAACCCTTTGGTTTCGGCCGATGTGATCGCTTGGCGTGCTCCGCCCTGCGTCTTACCACCCGTCCGGAGCTAATAACTCTTCCGGACAGAGGGGAGGGATCTCCACTCTTCGCTGGAACCCCTAGCATTGACTGCATGGCCATTATCCGGCAACGATTGCCGAGATACAGGCTTTTCACAGAGGGCTTCCTCACCGATCGATTCGATGCGGACTCTGAATGTTCGACAGTTAGAAACTACAAGTCCGCTACCCTAGCGATCCATAGAGGTTCCGATGACGGATCGACATCCATGACAATGTCTATGATCCGTCTCTCCTTCTAGAGGGGACTTTTAACACCCGACCCCGACCAGGAGGTAGGGGGGTCCCCAACCCTGGCCCCGGTTCACCCCCGTCTTAGACTATTTATGTGAAGCCCCTTCGAACCCGCTGGCCGAGGCGTCCTAAAACATGTCCACCATTAAGACAAGCCTTCCTGGTGCACTCGCCCTGGGAGACTATGCCAGAATCAAGAATTTCTCCCGAGACGGGTCAAATTGTTCCTCGGCCGTTTTCTGGCAGAACGAGTCATCCTCATTCCGACACTCAACACTTATCTTACACCGAATTGCTGTCACTCTTCGGTGCGGCAAGATCGCCTGTGGTGTCCCGTTCTTAGCCCTTGAGGTACTATAACGTAAAACTAGTATCGTCATGGGGCTCGAACGACTCGTGTTTCTTACACACGCTTCCCTCCACGGGTCCGCGTCCAAAACGACGATTGCTAGATGGATTAGCGCTGTACTTAATTGATTCCTACGCGGTGATAGGAGCTTCTCAAGGTCGAGCCATTCCTTCGTAACATCACTCATCATGAGCCTATCACCGCGGTAACAGCAATTGCAATATCGCGAAGGCGATGCGTGGAGGGCTCCAACAACGTTTTCGTCGGTGTATTACAGAACTTATCAGACCTATCCCCAAGAGAACGTTGCCAGGGCACTCCTGCAGAAACACCACTAAATCATCTGCACTATACATAAAGTCCCACACCCGGTTGCCCGCTATGACGCTCGCCCCGGAATAGTCCGTATGTCAGGTGAGCATCACATGTCCCCGATTTTTATGTTCATGGCCTTTAGGCCCTTTAACATATGTTTCTTTAGGTTTAGTGTATATGTCCTCCCTTTGGCTTCCATTCTGTGACTTCTCTGAGTATCATTCTCCACCTCCGACTGATGAGCCCGTCTGGTGTTGATTGAAATAATTCTTCAATGGAGGTTATGCATATATTTCAGTCAACATTGGTGTAAGGAAATCAGCTCAGTGTAATGATGTAGTCAAAAACCATTGTTTTTTATAAATCATATAACTGAGGCCCTGATTTCCTTTGCCAATGGTTGAACTTCCCACTTCCGGACCCGCCCCACAGCATGATGTGAGATGCGTGCGTCCGTGTGGGCCTTGAGCTAAACGGAATCGAGGAAGAGTCATGGTCCGACATGGTTGTGACCTGGGGTCACTGGTCGGACCATTTTCTCTTTAGGGGGTTATTATGGTAATTTTTGGGGCTTTCCACTTCTCATAAAAGGGAATGCATATTATTCAGTCAACATTGGAAAGGAAAATAGGGCGTCAGGTATAGTTTATAAAACTAATGTGTTTTTTGACTAAATTCCACTTTTAACGATGATATATTAGCATTCACACACCGTGCAGCAAGGTATGAAAGGATGCTTTGTTATGATGTGTGTGCAAATCTATGTATATTTTTACAACGGCTTTTGCTGACTAGGTGTGGAGATTCCATTACCTTGGTATGTGTTGCAGAATCATATGGGTAGGAGGATGATTTACTGTGGATGTACAGTTATAAATCTGATTTGCTCTCTCATATGCTCACAATTCATTAGTATAATCAATTCAGTTTCCTAGTCTTTTTGTTGAGTCCTGATGATTGTTTTGAAGCTTGAGTTGGGGGCTCTAGTCAAAAGATTTTTCAATTTAATGATCCAATGGCAATGTTTCATAAATGTACAAAGTAATATATGAATACAGCCACATGTTCTAATTGGACTTCATCAGCAAAATACTGAACTCTATTTATATGCATGAACTGACCCAAAACTGTGCAAGGTAACCATGGTTGCGAATCTAATATAACTTCTCTTAGACTTCTCCTCTGCAGCTTTGATTTATAATATCTTTGTTCACTGCTTATTTAATGTATTTCACATCTTAAGTATGTTAACTCACAAAGATTAATAATGTCAACTAGATAAAAGCACAGCATGGCATATAATCAACATTTATTGTATACATGTTGCGTAAATTTAACACCAATAGACCTTATCAAATAAACATCGCACGTTTTGGAGCAAATGCACGTAGTGTCCATACACACTCGTATACATCCACAAGCGCTTGCCAGTGAACGGCATTACGTAAATGGTGAAATAAATGCGTATGTGCTGCGTCCAACCAGTTTGCGTGTGATGACCAGATAAGATGCTCACAGTCATCAATGCCCTCATTTAAACTTTTATTGTAAAGGTCTAATTACAAAGAATGGGGTGAAAATCCTGAACCTGATCAACATTCATGTCATTTAGCTTCAAATATTTATTTATATGTTAACAACCTCGCAGTCTACGTGTTTGGGTGATTGTTTTGGATCGGAGGTATTGTTTTTGGGTCTCGATGAATTTTCCCCGAGTGGGGGACGTCAGCCCCCCGTGGAAAATTCCGAGAACAAAACATAGCCGACGATCCAACCAATCACCCCAAACATTAGGAGCAAGGTTTTTAACCTCATACATAACTGTCTGTCACCAAAGCTTGTATTGCTAATTCTAAGGATTTTTCAGCCATAATTCCCCTACACTTCAGTTCATGCATCATTTTTTTTTTGCAACCTATATCTCACCTACTACAAAATGGAAGATCTTTCTCGAGTACATGTATTCCCCATAAATACGTCATACGGTTGACAACAACATTTGACCATCACAAGCGCAGCTTTGAATACAATCCGCAAGTTTTTATAATGCTAATCAACAGCAGGATTTGTTATTCTTGTTACGGGGCACCGCTCAATAAGTTTACCGCCGGATTTTTAAGAAGAAATTTATGTACCCGTAATAAAATTTGTTCTATAACTGTGGTTCCTCGTGATTTGCTGGATGTTTAATATCATAATACATCTCGTTAGTAGTTTCTGAAACGATATGTTTGGCTGTCGCAGATAATCCAGTATCTGGCTATTTTTTCACGTGCATTTTTGGTGACGACGTGACAGCACGCTACACCCCATTAGTCATGACACTGTCAGGCCATGTCGGACCATGGTCTGAGGTAAAATATGCATGAATTTGAAATGATGCCATCTATCGATAAGCATTTCCAAATCATGGAATATATTACAAAATTCATTCTCGCCACACGAGTACATCAGACAAATTCGTCTTCTGCATCGGCGGGTATTGTGCTTCACACTCGTAGTTTAAAGGTGAGTGTGGCTGCGGGTCTGACTTGTGAAACTCAATGTCACTCATGATCATATCTTTATGATGTCGTCTGTCAGTCTTGGGAACTTTTTTAGGCCTAATCATAAATAACCGTGTGTTGCCGCGCTGTTCAAGCATAAAGACTACACCACCATGTATTTATATAAGTATACTCGTTTTAACCTAAATTTATATGGAAAACTAGCCGAGCCTAGGTCAACTTTCATGACTTAACCAAACCACTCTGTCAACCATGATACGTCCATGACATTTAACCTCCTAACTTAGTAGTATCAACCCTGGCCTGGTTCACACGTGCACGGTGGTTCGTGGGTGTGTGGGCGGGGAGTGGTGTGTGTTGGCGCTGGTGGCGTGAGTGGGCTGTGTTGCGATCCTACTTTATTTCTGTTCTCGGGGTAGTGTGGGTGCCGCTTATAAGTGTGAAAATGGTCGTTAGGGCCAATTAAATAACATCATCTGAGATTTTGAATACACGGGAGGTGGCGGGCTGTTGTAACGTTGCCTTGCCGCAGAGAGGTCCGGTGTAGCCAATGGGGGTTGGGGTGAAAATGATTTTGAGAAAGCCGCAGCCCAGTTCACAACGCAATCATGCATTTTATACTTCGTAAATACTGTCTGACTGTTTGGAGTGCGCGGCCCGAGGTGTGTTGATTTCTCATATTGGGTTTTTGTTTTAAATAGTATTATTGGGTATGGAGTGTGGGACTGCTGGGGTACGTGGTGTTGAGGTGTACAACTCACCTTTCGTACGTTATGGGGGGCCCAGCCCACGGCAGCTCTCAGATTTCTCAAAATCATCTTCGTGCATTGCTGCAACATGGCAAAGCCGTTGTGGCAGTACAAAGCGGCGAAGGCGGTGTACGCTGGGCATGGGTGAGACCATGCATGCATGGGCATTTTTTCACACGCACTAAAAGCACCCCTCCCTGGCCACCCCCTTCTGGCTCTAACTTTCAAAAGTGTCAATATGATTGTTCCATCGTTAGTTAATTGGATATCAAGAACATTAGAAATCTACGTAGAGAACCAAAGAGCACCATGACAATTGTATGATTCACATGGATTTAGAATGAATGACTCGCGTAACTACGGTAACTGGCCAAGGCGAGTTTGAGGCCTGGGTTCCGAATGGATTTCGCATGAATTTCATCCTTCAGTGGTGTTTGTAATTGTATACTAGTTCTGTTCCCCATATCTATACCCATGTTACATTGTGTATGATAATATTAGGAATGTTGTTACTAGTCACCTTCCCTTGTTTTGTTTTGCCATTCATCAACATCGGCTCTTCGCCATTTTCAGTTTACAACAAACCGCTGGCTCTATCAAGAAAAATATATCCAGTTTCCTGGGCCCCTATTTATTCCAATTTGAATCTGTAGTCTTGAAACGTCACCAAAGCGAGTCATTGATGAGCGTATGACATCACACCCGGAGGTCATTGTGAGATATCAATTATCTAAATTACAAAATTATTAATTTTAATTTAAAAAGATTTAAAAACAGAAAAAACCAACAAACAAAAAATTTTTTGTCAAAACTGATCACATATCATTTAAACAAAAATGTGGTCTTTATAGACGTTGAACTGCTCTTTCCCTCCCCGCCTCTGTATTTGTGCATCAAATGTACCGATAACATCTATTGTGGGAACAGCTTGAACAGTCAAAGAGTGTGTTTAATTAATTTTAACCTTATGGTTTTACCAAAGGCAATTCCAATCTAGCAATAATAGACCCGGGTACTCTTCAGGTTGAGCATCCACTTATAGAAGACTCTCATTACAATACCGTGTCATTTTAGCATATGGTCTGTAGAGTATACACACAGCTTGGCAACACTCTCAACAATGTGGGTCTTAAAAACTTCAACATCATCAACATTAGATGATTTTTTGTTAACGATTAACACAGGAAAATTTGTAGTATGTAATGTACATACTATCCTTTGAACCTGCACTACCTTGAGGTGACACTTGCGTGTGGGTAAAGTCCTCCACAGAGGGGTTGGGTTTATTACTTAGTGGGAGTATGGGCCAACTACTTTTGAATCGCTCAGGCCTCCCCTTCCTCCAGAAAACACATATAAGTCTTCCACAGAGGGTATACATTCTCTTACAAAAGAAATAGTCTATTTGGATAACTTCATTTGTAATCTCTCTGTGAATATTTAGGTGTAGTCTTCCATAGGAGTGCTGATTTGAAATGGAATGCGCCCCATTCAAAAGTTTTCAGTGGATGTTTGACCGATTATTGTGATATGATTAGCTACGGAGGTCTTAAGTTTGTTCGATCTGATCAAACAAATTTTGCCTTTGTTTTAAAATAAAAAAAAAACAAACCAATTTCTTGCCCTCCCACAACATGCAATAAGCCAAATTTGGCCAAAATCAAATTCGTATTTTCCTTGTTGTTCAGAAAAGGTCACCTGAGAACCATGTTTTATATGACACCTTGTTTTGCGTGTTTAAGTTTCAGATTGTTTCCAAAGCAGGACCAAAGAAATGCCAACATATTTAGGTTGTATCCGGAAACTACGAAAAATTCCCGCAACATACAACTCATTATGCTTAATTGCTAATATTTCTTTTATTCAAATGCCCACTAAGACAATCAGACTGGTATTCCTCAAAGGATCTAACTTTATACCTGGTTTAAACCAGGGTAAGCTGGCTTCATACTTTTTTGTCGTGCTGTCGGAAACAAAAAAAAAAAAAAAAAAAAAAAAAAAAAAAAAAAAAAAAAAAAAAAAAAAAAAAAAAAGAATAAAAAAAAAAAAAAAAAAACAGGGTCTGATTTGCCAACGGGCGGCGCACGGCCGTTGTCGTGTTGTCGCGCTACTTGCCTGGGGTGGGTTTGGTCGCCGCGACAAAAAGTGCTGTCGCTTGTCGCTGCGACAGTGTCGCGCGAGTATTTCATACTTTTGTCGTGGTTTTTGCGGCAGATGGCTCCACGCATGGCTTCCAATTTGTTTCCTTTGGAATAGTCTCACCCAAATCCTCAAAATGAATCATTTTTATCGATGTCCCATCGCTAGCGGAGGATTTTAACAAATAAAAATCCTAACTTTAAAAATTTCAAAATTTGGTCATTTTTTTTTAACGGCAATCGGGTGGTGTCGCAGAAAGTTGAGTTCAAGTCAACTCTTTCGTCTGCATCGCAGGTAGCCCAGCACGACAAACAATCGATTTAGTCGGCTTGTCGCAGGCATGGTCGCGCCTGTCGCTGCGACAATGGGCAAGTTTTATGGTCACGTGTTACTACGCTTGCGGCTGTTGCACCAATTACTTGTCCTGCGACACTGCGACAGCACGACAAAATCTAGTATGAAACTCAGCATTATTCCTACATGAAGTGACTTGTTTTCCTTTCAACTCACGTGACGGTTAACTGTAATGGCCTGAGAAATTTTTGAGGGGCCATTTCTGGTCCTTCCTCATGGATGGGCCATGAGGAATTTTCTCACCCTTACAAGCACACTTTTAGAGTTTGGTGAGAGTTTGGTGGTAGAAAAGGTCCACTCATGTAGGCCTACCCTGATTTAAACCCAGGTCAAAGCTTAGATGTCGCTTTAGAATATCACCAAAGAAATCAAATTTTGGCTTGCTGTTTGTTATGCTGGCAAAGGTTTTCTTTACTGTATAGAAATGTCTCTATAAATGTTGGCATTTATTTTCTCACATCCTTTTTATCATCAAAGACCGACCAAGTTCCCTGAAAAGATGGAAGCAAGATGATAGTAAGGAAGGAGAAAGGTAAGAACGAAAACAAAGGAAAGGAGAATGACAAGGGTAACACCTCCAGGCTTCACTCAACAATTTGACTCCACCAAACCAACCCTGAACTCTCAGGGTTTGGCTAGACCAACCCCCACGGTGAGGTATGTCCCAAGGCCTGGAAGGGTTCGAAGGGAATATGGAAACATCCTGTTAAGAAGGCATTTTTGATGGATACAAGAGATAAGGCTTTTGCTATCACTCCAATGCCATTCCTCACTTTTTTGATGGGAGAAGATAGATTTCACAGTGTAGGAATTCTGCCAAAATGTGATGACAAAGTTTGGTTGAAATAGATGCATGGTTTACCCCTTGAATTGTATGTGGTCTAATGTAAGTGCCCGGACTGGTAGTCATTAGACTTAAATCATGAGTTATGAGCCGCGACACTTTGGCCAACACGTTTGTGTCCTTGGGCAAGAATACTTAGTCCCTCAATTGGCTTGTCTACCTCTACTAGGGCGACTATTGGGAAAACTTTGTAATGGATGATATTACAACTCTAAGTCCTGATAAGGTTGTGCGCCTTAGTCGCGCCTAGATAAACAAACTGATGATGCCGTGTCCTGATGGCAGCGTAATAAAAAAAATGTGACTCCAGAGTACCTCAGCATCATGTTCCTGAGATATCCTCAAGGGGCAAAACTTCTGATGATGTATTAGAAACTTGAAGTACCATTTATTGTAGTTCCACATGTGCCCCAGTGAAGTGTTGCTCTAGATCACCCACCATATACGGCATTGGTGATGCAACTGATTCAAGTATCAACTTGATGAGAACTCCAGGTTGGCTCCCAGGCATAGGGTGGTTTGAAATCAATCCCGCATGATGCATAGCAACGTCCTTACCAATACTGGTACTATCCACATGTCAGTACTTAGGGATCAAAAGTGTTTCAAAGTTTAAGAACCACAAGACATTTCATAATCATGCAAAATCCCCTAGTCCTGACGCTTTGTGGGCTAAAATGAAGCGTTTAAAGTCCCGGGATTTTATGTGTTTAAGAATAGATATTTATTGTGATCACATGACCCCATTGGTGCCTTTGTGGGATGGACTCCAAACACCCTCTGGCTCCCGGTGACAGAGGAAAAATGTAATAGGTGGCTACTCTAGCATTGCCGCATTGCTAAGGTTTCACAATCAGTTTGACTACCTGCTGTATCCCACAATATGGAAAAAAAGTTTGGTACACTTTGTCCGATTTAGGGAAATAATTTGACCCGACTCTCCCCAATGCAATGTTGATCCGAGTCAGTGTTGTCAGCAGCCATGCCATGTCCCCCAACATGATTGATGTGGGTTTTGGGGAAGATTTTGGTAAAGGGAGACCTGCTGCTTTCTAAAGAAAAATGACTTACCCAATTCATGATCTCATAGTTGTGAACATGGGGATATGGTTCCAATATATTGCTCAGAGTGTGGCCAACATATTTTTTCGGGATGCGTAGTCTTTCCAGTGGACTGAAGGGAAACTCCAAGTTACTATTGGCTTGACATTTAAAGGATCTTCCCTGCTGTGTTCCAATAGAGGATACTTCTTGAATTCCTCAGTATTTTAAATTTGACATAGGTGAAGCGATACTGTGGTCAATCATAGTCACACTGGGTGTGACAGTAGTGGTCACTCTAGTGTCACACCTAGGAGTGACCACAGAGAGTACTATACTTAGCATATACTCACACCAAACTAGGGTTTGCGCTAGTATTTGCAACAATCATGGCAGATGGTAACCTGTTGTATTGAAGAAATTTAAAAAAAGGCCGGTTTGATTGAAGCTTATGATTGAATTAGTCTTACTGGATTGCATGATCTCCAGGTTTATTGGTCCCCCGCCACTTTAGTTGCGGATTGGTCCACTCCAAACTTTAGTTGGCAAGGGGGGACTATAGAGCCCTGCGTCCGTGTGTGTGGTGCGTGTATGTGTGTGTGTCCAATCTGACGTGCATATTCGATCTAAGCAAGTGTGGGTGTTGCTATCTTCGCAACATAGATGCATCTCCAAGTAGGGCAGTGGCTGGGATGCAAAGTGGGTCATGTGACACGGGAGGTCAAAGGTCAAAAATATGGTCAAAAAATTAGGCAGTAAAATGTGTAAAAAGTGGGGTTATATTGTTATAAGCCTTGTAAACACAATATCTTTTGATCTAAGCAGTAGGGTGTCCCCATCTTCGCACCATAGATGTCACCAAGTAGGCAGGGATTAGTTGGAGGTGGGCTATGTGGCGTGGCGTCAAAGGTCAAAACATCAAAAATAGGGTCAAATTTGGTCAAAAAATGGGTTATATTGTTATAGGCCTTGTTAAACAGAATATCTTTTGATCTAAGCAAGTAGGGTGTCCATCTTCGCACCATAGATGTCACCCACGTAGGCGGTGGATAGTTCGGAGGTGGGGCATCGTGGCTTGGGTCAAAGGGGGTCAAAAATGGGATTAATTGCTATAACCCTGTCCAATTGTGGCAGGATGATGAAACTTGGTGGGTGTGGTAAGCATTTCAATGCAAAAAAAATTTAAGGTCTTTCAAGGTCATGTGGGTCATTCAAGGTCAAATTCACTAAGTATGTGTAGGATGATGAAACTTGGTGGTGGGTCCAGCAATAGTGCCAAAAAAATTTAAGGTCATTTCAAGGTTGTGGGGTATACAAGTTCAAACTCACTCAATATGTGGTACGGTCATGAAACATTGTGGATGTGGTCAACAGTTCTAAACCGAAAATTGTGAAGGGTCTTTCAAGGTCATGTAGGAGTCATCTGGTCATCCAAGGTCAAATAACTTACAACTAGTTTGTGTGGTTTTGTTCAGGTAAACTCAAAATTGTTACCATCAAATTGCAACTTCTATGGCAGGAGCCTCAGGGTTTAAGAACCCTTCTTTCCCCCATCACAATTCTCCCTGTGATCTTAAAGGTGCAAAAGAGATTTCACATATCAGGTGTCACAAAAAAAATCGAAACGTACTGTTTTGCCCTGATGGAAAGCTTTCCCAATACAAAACATTCCCCCATTGAAAGGATTAAGCTAAAGATAATGTTTCTTTGTACCAAAAAGAGTTGAAATTTCTAGGGGTCTTATAGGGAGCAAATACGAAATTCAGCTTATGTTTTCTATGAAAAATAATTCAAATAAAAATCACCCTGTTTTTCTCTCTTTAAAGCGGAGGAGGACGATTTAGGATATGAAGTTTTCATCTTATAGATTGTGCCTTCAGCCCAAAAACCCCATATGTAAATTCGCACACCAATATTTCAATCCGTTTTCACATGACGCTAAAAACGTTGATTTGTAAAATTAAATTGGGTCAACCAAAAATGGGGTTACATTTTCACCATACCTTCAAACAAAATATCCTTGCCCTAAGCTGCACAGGGTAAATGGAAAAATAGCTTACTTCTAATACCAAAATGTGACCACTTCCGGTAGAATTGGGGCTTCTGGGGAATTAAAAGTATTAAAGATTGACCCACGCGATCGGGCCATGGACATTAGACATCTTCTGTAACCAAGTCATCTATTGAGTGTCTAATCTATATGAAATAATATTATAAAAAGTGGTGCCTCAATCTCTCATTTGAACCTTTTAAAATTATATTTTCGCTCATGATTGAGCGACGGGCGGGGGACCTGTGTGGTTCGAGAACCGTCCTGAATTTGAATATAGCCACTTCAAAGGAGATAATTTATAACCATGAAATACAATTGCACGAAATTTTGTACAATGTGCAACCTTTAAAATTATATTTGCTCATTTTGATGCGACGGGCGGGGCGACCTTTGTGGTGAGAAACGCCTGAATTTGGAATGATACCACTTTCAAAGAAAAGTTATTTAACATGAAATACAATTGCACGAAATTTTGTACAATGGCAGTGTCTGTTTTGCGACGAAATTTCTCCTTTACGTCTTGTTTCCTCTCCTCTTGCTTAGGATGTAGGGGAGATCAAGCGTGACACAGAGGCGTTCAAGACGAGATCCGTGCCATGAAGCGGCTGGCGGCCGCCGAGCCAGGAAGGGCTGCCAAAGCCCAGATGGCAAGGGGAAAAGTCCTCAAGACACCTCATTAAAGTGGGGCCTATGAAGATGAGGCCGGGGCTTGAGGAGAAGGTGAGGTGATACAGAAGGTATGTTGACATCATGTGGAAGGACATTTGTCATTTGATATTAATAAAAACTTTCTTAAAGAAAACACCTGGCATGCCAGCAGAAAAATTGCTAGGGATGATTGTAACGTCACTAAGTTCCTTACTGCTAGACATGACTGACTTTCAAAAGTGTGATTGCTGGTGGCGACGTTTTCTCTAAGGAGTGTTTATTAAGCCCACAAGCGTGTAAATTATTTTAAAATTAGCAAGCAGCGGTGAAACATCAAAGGTTGGAATCCAGGGCCTTTTTCAATAACTTAATGTCACATCATAGTCTCAAAATCCATCAGAATTAAGGGCAGTGTTACCTAGTGTTTTTGTTTTTACAGAATTTCTGATTTTTTGCAAGTGTAAAACTTCACCGGTGTTCTATCATTACCAACAAAGGTATCCACTGCAGACAACACTGAACTGTACGTCTTTTGCATATTGTAAAACAGCTTACTTGACCATTTTAAAGTCACAAAAATCCACATGGTCTTAACAGCGAGAATTTAAGCACATTACAAGCGTCAGGCACAATGCGCAGCATCGAGTCGCGTGGTGAATTTTTGCTGCGTCATGGAAGCGGTGCGATGTTTAATGTACTTTGAGTGAACGCATCTTGGAAAAACAAAAATATTATTTGAAAATGTAACAAAGCGCTAATTTATGACCAGATGCAATTTCAATTCTTATTCGGGAGCAGAGACAAAAGATGTTTGATTAAACTAGTGCATAAAGATGTATTTTCTCACTTCCACAACATACTCGATTTTGAAGTTCAAAGGTTAAAGTGATTGAGAAAGAGACAGATTGAAATGCATGAAAAGTCCATTTTTTACTGAGGATAAACGGATTTTCCTCAATGTTCCAATTTTCGAAAATTGGCAAATTTTCCACAGATAACAACAAAAATACCGAAGTAAAAGGTGAGGTTTACTTTCTACGATAGCAATCGGTTTCTCTAGGAACGGTTTTCGCAATTTTTCATTTTTCGATTTCTAACTAAAAGATATCTTCCAATATATACTCAAATTTTGGTTAAGAAAAATAAAAAACTCACACTTTTTTTGACAGTTCCTATCATTTCAAAGTAAAGCTTATTTAAAAATAAAACCATCCCTAGACAAATTTGTCTTGTGTAAAATTAACGATGAAGAACATGAAATTCAAATGTTATTTTTTTTTGCCACACATCGGGTTCATCGTCAATTTTCTTTCTAGAAATGTAATACTTTTACGTAACAATAGTCAATATTGCAAAAGTTACAAACCAAAATAGATACTCGGAGTCAGGGTGACACTGTCTTAAGGCATATCCTAAACTCCATTTCACTAAAATTCTTTCGTTCTGTATCTTCTTAGTAACCAGCCTCCTTTGTAAAGTGCAATAGAGTAAGTGTGTTCTTAACCATGAAGGGTCCTTGCATAAGTCAAAGGTAAAGTTTTGAGAATGAACCCCGGATGCCGCAAATGCTTTCGGCACATCCAAATCCCCCATTTGGGCTATTTTGGAATGAATTCTGACAACCTTTGGGCTTGATATTTAACAAAGCCTTATTAAATTAAAAGGCTGCTTATTACAATGTGTTTGCATCTGACAGTGTTAATCACACCAAGTCGCAAACATCTTGGCACTAGCCATCTGAAAGTCATTACTGGAACAGTAGGTCATGTTATAAGTTTCAGATCTATTTCCAATTTCCAACCACATTAATATTTGAAACAAATGTGAAGTCACATAGCTTGCAATTATATTTGAGAGTAAAGTCAGCTTATATTTGCCAATATTTGTCAGTGTCACTTGGAAAGTAAACACAGTTTCTTCACTTTTTCTTAATGCCAGGAACGAAGAATGTTATTTTTTTAATGATCAGTAAATATTTAAAATTTCAAAAAACTCAAAAAATTTTTTGTTTAATTTGACCTAAATTTCTTGTTTAATTTGACTTACAGATGCACCTAATCTCAAGTTGGAGCAGCCATCAAGTGAAGTTGTTCTCACTAATGATGCCTGCCTCCCCCACCCACCACCCAAGGGATCTTGAAGCCCATTGACCTGACTTCCATTTAGAGAGATTCATTAAGTTCTTATCTTATACCGATGTAGAAAATCTATCAAAGGGAAAAAATATCGTGTTCTTTGCCGCTTGTGTCACCTACGACCGTCGCGTTTGTGAATGTGTTCCTCATATGACGTTGACCTTGATATGTACCTTTGAACCTCATAAACAAGTGAGGGTTTGCATGTATTGTTTGTGTAATGGGTTGCATGGCTTGGTCCCCAATTGAAACTTCACTTTTTCAGTTGAGTCAATTTTACATATTCAGCCTAATTTTACAACTTGACTTCATATGAATGACCTTGGATTGACCGCACAAATGCAGATCGCACGTACCCTGACTCAGTTTATTTTATCAATCCATTAAAGAGAATTGCGGAGATACAGGCAAATGTACCCTTTTTCACGACAACAGACAATACCTACAGCAGACATCACAGTGGACAAGTGATCCCTATTGTCTTCCTGTAAACGTCTCTGCTTCCTGCATAACGGTCACAGGAATGCAAACAGAATTTGATGTGGTTTGTGTCATGTCTACAAGGAGGACCATCAAGCAATTCACTAATTGGATTGTTATGACATCATTAGTGAAACTATTTGATTTTAAGAGAGTAATAGAAAAATTCCCATTTGACTGGTGTGAATCTTTCATGACACTGACGAAAATCATAGTTTCACTAAAATGTCACTGGAGTGTGTTATTTTTTCTGGCCCTGTTTTATTGGATGGATTCCCCAAAAGATTTGAGTAGGTTTATCATCGTCATTTCCTGGGACTTTAAGCGGCGAACACAAAAAAATTAGTTCAAGTTCAGTTTATCAAAATTAATATTATATTTGTATGCCCACAATTTTCTGGGGTCAAGTTCAGAAATCTACATTAGATGGTGGCATGGCAACCAAAATTTGGAATATTGTTGCATATGTTGCACATCCATCCCTCTTAGTTGCCTGATAGGAATACTTTCAAAATTTCATATTTTTTTTATTTTTTTTATTTTTTGCTTTTTTTTAAAAACTAAATATTTCTAACTTTAATATATCAAACAAATGAAGCTTAGGCTTTTCAAATATGGCCTTAAAAATTAACCTAAAATTGCCATCTCTCTAATCACCCAAATTTCATTCACCGGTGAGCCACTCTACAAGATGAAGAGGAGATAGAAACGCAGACAAGGGAGAAGCAAGACAGATCCAAGAATACAAAGCCTTCCGAGATTCAGTGCTAGCCACAAGAGAGGGGAAGAACGAAGCGCAACATGACCAAGAGGAAAGACAGCTGGAATATGTATCAACTACAGTGTGTACATATGCAAAATACCCAAGTAGAAATGTTAAGTTAGTGGTCTGAATGTATATCATCTGAGAAGGCAGATAACCCATAGTCAGGGTTCGCCAGTTTCATCCACAGGTGGGAAAAAACGCGTTTTTTTCTGCGGTTTTTTCCACTTGGCAAGAACAGGTTCTTCCAGTTTCTTCACTGAAAGCGGAAGAAACTAAAAAAAGTCATTTAAAAATTTTATTATTTGTGTTTTTGTATGTTTTTAATTTGGTTTATTTGTATACAGATGAAAATACAGTGAAATAATTTAAAATAACCATTCTGGGACCCCCTACCCCCCCTACCCCATGCAATTGCATAATTCAACTCACAGTGATTCATAAGACCTAAATTATAACAAATACTGGAAGAAACTGATTAGACACTTATCACACCAGCCAAGGCCAAGCAGAGACTCCTTGTAAATGTAAGACTTGAACATCGTCAATTTCTTTAAAAAAGTCTCATAACCATTTCTCTCCACTAGAAGCAAACCAAGTTAGATATATGATTATACAAACATTTAAACAAAAGAACAATAATGGGTAGTACTTTTATGATTTGTTATTTAAAAATTAAATTGACCATACAGATTTTTTAATTTAAAAGTTTTTCATGTTGAATCTACAATTACAACTGTGTAGTAATAAATTGCACATGGAAAGATTTGGAAATGGGTTCAATTACCATTCTGTTATAAATTTGACAAATTGCGAAACAAATTTACTTTATACTTGCAAGGTATTACTAACATGCTATATAAACTTGTGTAAATTAATTGAAAAAAAAAAGATTGTAAAGTAACTAAACGTAGCCTTGATGATGAATACAGAGAATACGTGTAATTTAGTTGTTGTCATGATACATTTTTGATTCTTCCAGTTTCTTACAATTGCTTCCAGTTTCTTCCGGAAGAAACACCTTTTTTCCAGTTTCTTCCATTCTTCCGGAAGAAATAGGTTTCTTCCGGAAGTTTCCGAACCCTGCCCATAGTTTTACCACATTGTAGTACAGTAGTATCTTGATTTACACAATATAATGTGAGGTAACTTCTGATTTCCAATCAGAAGGCCCTTTAAATTGATTTTGCAGTTCTTTTAATTTTTGTTACCTTGTCTCTGATTGGTCATAACCATTAACCGGTGAATTACCAATCAATTGGGCCAGTTGGGTTTGGGGGATAAGAGGCATATGTGTCAGTCTCTATTGGCCTTCTGGGTGGGAATCTGTGGAGCGAGAGAGCTTTGGTGCTGTATGAATAGCTTGTGTCCACATTATTGACACGTCTTTTGCCTATTAGCAAATTTAAGTAAATCACTCTACCACTCTAATGCAATGAGGGATTAAAAGCGCATTATATACTACCCCGTTGCAAAAGCAACATTTTTTGCTCGTGAGCATGCACAACACTTGATCTTGGGTCAAAATTTGGTGTTTTTGCATGCCATCGCTTGCTGTGACTTGGTAAGTCTATCAATGGCTTAATTTGCAACTTGTGTAGGATGATTATTTGTGATGAGTGGGTGGTGCCACATCACTTTTGTTGTCACATTTTTTATTTGCATGGTAATGAGCCTTTAACAGTACCATATTTGCTAAATGTTGGCAAGGTCCTCAAGATTCAACGTTCCGCAATGCTTGGTAGCTTTACACACTGGTCCAAAATGAGATTTTCTAAATGTCAGACTCAAGAAATTGATTTTCGTATCAACATCTAATCACGCTACCTCTTTTTGAAATCCGCATCCCGTATTTGGCAAGTTTATTAGAAACAATACAATACAATGACATTGGCTTTATACTCGGAATTCCATCTATATTGTTTTCATTAATTGATCTACTCATTAACATTGTCATAACAAAAGGCCTTATCTGGCCATAGAATTCCATAATGTCAGATTGTGAGAGTGTTATACCCTGCCAAATCTAACATGTGCAGCTATTGCAGCATAGGGCCTTTTTGCCCTAAAAAATCCTCGAATAATACCCCTCAAGTCTACCATGTTGAAATCAGCTATTAGCCACATGACCATAAATATTAGACTGCAGTGTTTATGTGTGAGAACAGTCCAGTTCGGAACCTGTGATGTCCGTATAATAATGTATATTTGTGACATCATCCATAAAATAATAATAATAATCAAGCATTTATAAAGCGCCATCTATCTAGGCAACCTATTCCGAGGCGCTGTACAAAAGAGTTTACAAAAACAGTAACAGCAGAAACAATATTCCACCATAACATGTAACCTGACGGAGGAGCCAAAAACATACAAAGTATGGACTTGAACAAACTATTAGAAATGGATCTTGAACAAACCGTAACAATGCTTGTACCAGTAATAGGTGTTACTCTAATATCCATTATTACCAAGGAAAAGGTTAAATGTCTCAGACTTCATTAAAACAAATTAGTTAGCAAGAGCAGCATCCTAACCCAAATATGTAGAAGTAAAAAGAACACTCGCTGTGGTCATTTTCAGAACTGAGCTTGGATAAGGCGCCTCAACTGAATGAACCTGCGGCGAGGCCTTCCGCCAGAAGTTTCTGGAAGCAGAGAGGAAACATGGAAGAGGTAGCGGCCTGCAGACGCAGCGATGAGGCAGTGCAAAAAGACATCACCACACCCCCCAGCAAAAAGGAAGAGTCCAAAGGGAAAGAAGAGTCCCAAGAAAAGTGGAAGAAGAAATAATTAGTTTAAGATGATTTTGGTTAGGGGATTTCCAAGTGTTGGGGACTGACCTGCAGGTCATCTAATTTCATTCAGAACTTTGGAACAAGTGTCAAAGGTCCTCCAGACTTTCATCGCATTTAGACCTTTAGTGACAAGTGTCAAAGTCATCCATCCAGGGACTAAGTCCTCTAGAGGCCCCTTTACTTTTTTTTTAAAACAATATGAAAGAGAAACAATTAATCAATAGGTTAGGTTTTTCAGCCTTGAGAGTCTACCTGTAGCTAACCTTCTCTGTTATATTTTCAGCAGAAAAATGCTAATATAGAAGAGAAGATGGATTTTTAGAGGTCCTTCTATTAGACTTATTCCTGGACTAAAGTTAGCCAGACCTACATATTTGGCCGGTATTCACAAAAGCGGGTTAACTTTAACCCAGTGTAAATTTTTAACCTGGTTAAATATCC
>JAMKCH010042945.1:0-12112 GCA_023653785.1 Ophioderma brevispina
TGAAATTGAAATTAACTTTATCTCTGATGCTTGTTTGTTCAATGTTCTGGTGTCTCTTTAAAATAGCTATCAAAAAGCCCAATGAACCCTTACGAGGACATGAGGACATTTCCAGAAAAGAAGCGCCCTCAATTTTTTTGAACTGTTTTTTTTATAATTAGAATGTTACAATGTAATAAATCACCACTTGATGAATAGACCCCAATACACTGTCTTTATGTAAAAGATGATGATTAGTATCAAAGCGTGGTTTTTTTTTATATGGGACGATTGATGATCGCAGGCAAGTTCATAAACAGTGGTTTGCGGTTTTCTTTTTGTACTTGTTTGCCAACTAAACATTCAAAAACATTCTCGGTAGGTGGTCTGAAACCGATCAAGTGCAAATAATGAGAATTACGTATCTCAAAAAAATCTCCTCCTTGTCACTTAAAGCCTCACTATAGGATACATCGTTGTGGGAGTGTAAGAAGGTCATAAGTACAATAGCTGCCATTTTGTCAAAAATTCCAATCACATGCTATTATGCTAAGTCTTTGGTCAGGGCTCTTGAAATGGTTTTTTTCACTGAAGAATCATTCAAGGCCACTGACTCCGTGGAAGATAAATTGACTTATCCTAATATATGGCAGCACCAAGATAGCCATTGGCAAGGCAAACACCCCAAAGTTTAGCACATGGACAGCACCAGATTTAGCACATGGCAGTACACAGAGTTAGCACTGGCAGATATGCCACTTACGAACCTGGTCTTTGCACTCTACGAAGACATGTCTGAACCAACATCAAAGGTATGCAAAAACGCGGGAACTGTTGGTGATGAAATATGACAGGTGCCCCCACAACTTGACGCCATATATTTTTAGTATTATTAGGGGACAGAGAAATCGACATGCCATCAAACCTATTACAGAGGTTGAATATAATGATAGAACATAAGAGTTTTGAATTAGCACACTATGAGATTGAAACTGAAGAGCTCTCTTCCTAATGCCCTGGGGATTTTAAACTTTGTTTTGTTTTCTTTTGTACAGAGTCACATGACACTTACATATGACGTCAAACACTTGGCACTATCTGTCTGACGTCAATTTGGGCCACACAATGTATTCCTCGTGATACATGTAGTCATATTTTGCGGTTTAATTATATCGATTGTCATCTAAATAAAACTTGCAATGGTATCTAAGTTGAAGCGATTATGCGTGATTTCTGGAGAAGTACAACCCCAAAATACTGCAAGTTAAAACTTGCAAAATCCCCCTGGCAAGGAGTAAATATGCAAATGAGCAGTGGTGGATTTAAGGAAAAGGGCCCTGTCAGCAGCTTAATGTGGGGCCCTTTAGTGATCAAAAAGTGACAATGTCGCACTTTATTATGCTGGGGGGGTTCTGAGGGCCCTGAGAGCAATATCTTAGGGGGCCCTGTCAGCAGCTGCTGACACTGCTGACTCTTAAATCCGCCACTGCAAATGAGCTCATTAATATGCACAAATAGTGATGACACAGTGCCCAACTAGGTTACTTTTCTGGCAACCACTACCCACATACCAAGTTTTGTCAAAGGACATTGGGTTTAGTAGAAGTTCACCTTTTTGTAATGAGCCGATCATATAAAATCTTTCTCATGCTTTGGATCAAATAAAGTATTCTCGAACATATGAATACACAAGGAAAAATACAGGAAGTGAGTGAGTTCTACTTGTGATACTTAACACCATGCATATGTGATATCATTTTTTGCAAGAGCTATCATTCCTGTAAAAAAAATACATCGTTCCCCGGAACGCTTGTGTCGCCTGCCATCATGGGTTGACAATGGGAGTCGTAGTTTGGTGATGTTTGATAGATTTTGGCCAGTATTTTTTGTTGAGGCACTTTGGTGTTTGATTTTAATGAAATTGAGTCAAAGGTCACATAGGGGTCAAAGGTCAATCTGTGTACATCCCACATTAAGTCATGACCAGTGGCTATTTTTGAGTAACTTTGGTGACCATAGCATCCTATATGCCAAAGAAATGTAGTTAAGTTTTATAGATTTTAACAAAATGGGGTCAAAGTTCACATATGGGTCATCAAGGTCACTTTGTTTACATCACATATGAGCCTTGGGCCAGTGGTTCTTCTGACCAAGACTTCAGAAACACCGGGGGGGGGGGAGCTACAAACTGTCCAGAGTCTTCAATCTGGTTCTGAAGTCATTGGTCAAGAAGGTCACTATCACTGAACCGGATCATTCTGTGATGACAGGTTGTAGTACACACAACTGAAAATTCCAGGTACGATTTTGTTTTGGGTTGAGATCATAAGCTAACTTTATAATAAAAGACACTACTATTGGTTTTCAATTGTTTAATTATGAACCACCTTGACAAAAAATTTTTAGACATATTTAGTTTCTTTCAGTTACCTATGGGACCTCCTTAAGCTATAGAGCTTGGGTATGTTGCATTTTGATTAAAATTCCAAAACTAATTCAAGAAGCTAAATGATCTTTTAATAAGATCAGAATAATCTAAAAAAAATACATTGTGGTCCCAGGAACAGAGTGTGTCTGCCGTCGCAGTCTGTGAGTGGGGCCAAAGGTCGCATGAGGTCACGAAGGTCACATGAGGATACCAACATGTCAACCCCAAAACTGTCCCTCCTTTCCACAACGTTACATCATCGTATCCTTACGGAACTCATACGGCCTGCATATTTAAGGGTTAACATTTGACCAGCAAAGGTCACTGAGGTCACAAGGTCACATGAGGTACCAAGGTGAATGAGGTCACCAACATGTCACCCACCCCATCCCCTCCTTGCCATCAAGTTAATATCGTCGCCCTTATGAAACTCAGACAGCATGCATATAGTGAAGGGTTAACATTTTTGACCACGACACAAACAAACACACACAAAACACACAGAACACATACACACAGAATATCCAGGTAATCCATATGTACCTTCTCACTTCTGGAGGTGACACCACCCATTTCTCACAGATGGTTCTAATCTTGCTGATCCAAATAGATCTTGAACTAACACATTGTACATTACAGTATAGAATTAACTTCCTATTGATCTTTGATCTATGATAACAAGTGTGATTTGTCCAGTTTCAAAGGCTATTTCTGTGGATTCAGGCTTACTTTTCTGGAATTATAAGAAACTGAAACCTCATCTGATAAAATATCTAAAAACTTAGGTTGTTCTATCTTTATTCCTCACAGATGTTTAATAATTGTGATTGATAAATTAAAACCTGAGTAAAAAGCCACGAGTTCTTTCTTAAAGGGCAACAAGAGATTTCCTAATTAAGAGGTGTCCCTAAAATAAAATGTGCAAAAATTGTTTTGCCAATGGTTGTAAAGCTTTTCTATTCAAAATAATCCTCAATCTATAAATGATTAAGCTGAGAACTGTTTATGTGTTAAAAAATTGTGTGGGAAATTCTAATTTCCCTGGAGCACAACTACAAATTAAGCCTATGTTTTCTATTGAAATATAAGAATATACAAATCACCTTGTGTTTTACATTTTAAGATATTTCGTAGCCACATAAAAGGTAGGGAATCTATTGCGTGTCGTAAGATATATGACAACACACTACATATCACAGACAATTTGATGATTGAAATACTCTTGTTGCACCCTGTGTAAAATCACCCACCTTTCTTTCTCAGAATCAGAAATACGCGTTATAAGCAATAATAATGGGAAATTCTAAAATGGGCTCCAAAAAGAACGAAAGAAGATAAAAACATATCTAAAACAAAATCCAATCTTTCCATCAGCTCATCCAATACTTTTCACAGACAAATCTACAATCTGAAGGAAATGCTTAGTTGGAATTACGTACTATTTTGGTTGTGTTACATAAATTGGGAGTCTTTACTGTGCTTTTACAAGCATAAATATTCATATTAGGTAGATCTGAACTAATTTCTTCAACAACTGTCTATTTCGATTGCTTCGCCTTGTTGATTCATTATCAATCCACGTTGACATGGAAATAAAACGTGCCATGCGGCCGTGGTCACAGAACTGTGCGTTTACGCTGTACGCTTAAGTCGACGCGATGTTCGTCACGTTTGGAAGTTTGATTACGCGCAAGGGCACCAGGCGCAACCTCCAAAGCAAAAGATGTTTTACATTGGATTATTCTTTGTAAGAATTACCAAGAAAGATTTCTGTCAAATTGTAAAACATACGGAAATAGTAGTGAGTCTAATAATGTTCCTTAACAGAAAGTTGGCAGAAAGCGTTTTTTGTTGATTAAGGGGTTCAAACATGTTACAGGAGTGGTTGATCACAGATCAACAACTCTACATCCAATGTGTCCGCAGATTTTTATCTTGCTCGGGCGGCTAAGGAGGCCATCGTTGTTGATTGTGATGAATCTCCTCTGTACCACATGTTTGAATCCCTAAAAAAATCGACATACAACTTCCTTGCCCAAAGCTGTAATACACAGCACTGTATGCTACCTCTTGTATTAAAACACCGTACAGAATAGATTTTTAAAAATACCCCCCTTAAAAAAAAGGTTTTTCAAAATCAATGTTTTCAAGGAGGATCCACACACACTACAAATTGTCATGCGAGTGCACAAGTCGAAGTGCAATAGCGACCATTTGTCAGAAATTCCCATCAACATACTAATTATGGCAAGTCCTTTTGGTCAGTGGCTCTTGAAATGTTTCTTCAGGCGACGAGATTTACTCATGGCAGCTGTTGTACAAACACCATGTGGACTCACAGGACGATTTGATATAACACCAAAGGTTTGACTATTTAGAAAAGTGGTTTCTATATCAGTGCTTCTCCTTGCTTTAAACTTCTCGTTTTCATTTTGAAAGATTTTGCCAAGTTTTGAGGTTATTTTCTTAGCTGAAAAAGTGGATTTTCAACACTTTTTCTTTGACAAAATCCATACATTTGGTTTTCTGGATTTCTGACCAATCGTGTCCCATCATTTTGGCCACTTTTAGTCGTAGTAGTACACCAAGTTTTTAAAATCCAGTTTTGTCTCCTCAAACGGGGGTGACCGGATCCACCTCACAGGCACAGCAATCTGCTGTGTGAGGATTTCTTGGAGAAAATATTTGACTCGTATGCCTTTCCTGACGTCAATGCGCTGGATGGTCACCATTAACTCCTCCATAGCCGCTGCCCTTGTAGGTAGATCGTCTTTGTAGTTCTACCAGGGTAACCAGCTACCCCCTCATCGATCATGTGGGGTGACGTTTTGGGCCGCTGAAAAACCCCCTGTCCTGGGGCAGGTATACTGGTTACCAGGAAACTAGTAAAATTAGGCCCTCAAGAAACCTTGACCTGACCTTTATAAGAAATAACTGAACCACCACGGTAAAGGGTGGAATTTTTGATTTTAACAATAGGTCTTTAATCAGAATTGAAGTACCAGAATAATTCCCACAAGTATTCCCACTGGGATTTAATCCCAGGAGCCTTGTACCAAAAAGTAAGCACCAAAACCACTTGGCCTATGTTATCCCACTAATTATGAATTTCTGATGTCTTCCTCCCATTTCTGATTCGGACTGACTTGAGTCTTGACTGAGTGCTCTGTCACTAGGAGATGATACAGAGTCTATCAATGAGAACAGCCTGGTGCCCTGAGTTAAGATAACCTTGGTAGAAACACTCATATTTAGTGGGCTATGTGATCTGTGACTTCAACCAGTGATCCGAAAAACATAAATTACAATGCTGTCAACCAATTAAATCACACTGGTCATGTCTCCTGAGCATTATAAACAACAACTGACTCTCATATCTCTCTCACTATCACACTCACCCTCTCACTCACTACTAACTCACTCCCACTAATGCACGCACACACACAACAACACACACAGGATATTTTGTGCATTGAGATGACGTACATAGTGTTTTTTTTTTGCATCTTTCTGTTAAAATGACCAACTTTTTTGCTATTTTGTGTTAAAATGACCCACTTTCTTAATCAACTGTATTAACTCGTTTGAATGGCTATCTTTAACAGAATAAAGTAAGTGCAACATTTACTATATTATGCTTGCTCCTGCGCCGAAGTACGGGCTATGGCCGAACGCCCAGTCTTCGGCAGAGGACCTTGGCCGTAACGGCAAGGTTCTGCCGAACGCCCCGGCGTTTCGGCAATTGTTCATGCCGAAAATGCGGGCTACGTCATAACCTGCTGCCGAACGGCAGGGTCTACTATTGCCGAAACAATGGTTATCCCAGTAGTTCGTCACAGAGGGATCCTTATTACATACAGCGTGCATTTGTGTGGATGTATTAAGTTCTTATGTCAATTTGATGTACGGACCATAATGACACACGAAATAAGGTGTTCAGCTGACTCAGCTCGTACGACAGTCTAATTAACTTTAAACTACTAATTTAGTGCCCTTCATTATTTACAAAGGAGGGCCGCAGGAAATTGAAAGATTGTTTTGGAAAATACATAGTCCCATTGTCATCGAACCCACAAACCCATCTCCATCCGGCCGCCTCCCACACACCACAATTTAGGGAAAAGATCATATGATTTAGAGGCCTCACTGCTGATATGCAGATCGGTGCTTGTTTACTGAATCACAATACATTTAACAGGACCCCCCCCCCTCCATCAAAAATAAAATAATAAACCCTTATTTTTCAAGTATAAAACCGGTAGAAATCCCAATCTTTGTACTCACGCACCGGGCCCATATAACCAACCCTAAACCTACTTCTTCACCCGTGATCTTAACCCTAGGTCCTATATCCCTATAACACCAACCCTAAACCTAACCCTTTTTGCACCGGCCATCATGAAATGGGACCGACCTTTACAATCATTGCATAGAAAAACTATACATTTTTCCCGTCAATTCGGCTAACCTTGCTACACGAATGTTTAGCAATGGGTTTCATGGGTCTAATGTGAGTCGCTTTGGTGTTACAACAACAAAACAACATCGTCTTACGTCTACTATTACAAAAATGCTTGTTCCTAAATGCCAAAAGCTGATTTTTTATGAGTTCATTGTATAATTGTCCATAAAATCCTTAAATCGTAAACAACATGCGCTAAACACATCAACATCACGTTATTTTCCACTTCCCTTCTTCCGGTGCCGAATGCCCGGGTACTTCGGCAGTTCTTGAGAGGTAACTACTTCGGCACCCGGTATTTTCGTCGACCGGGTGTTTCGGCCAACTGCTTCATTATTTAATAAGTTCAATTCGGGTGATGGGCCTGTCTCAAGGAGCGAATACATTTAGCTTTTGTTTTTGTTGCTTATTGTCCCCCGGCCGCACGAACGAGTTCGGAACGGGGATCATAAAATGAGCAGCGTCTGTCTGTCCTATTTTCCATTCGTCCGTTCGTATAGTCTGTGATAAAATGTTAACCACGTTGTACAACTATTTATCTGGAGTTCCGTAAGGGCGACAAGATGTAACTGGTGTGAAAAGAAGCGGGTGGGTGAGTTCTTGACCTGATTAGATTTTGGGCTTATATCTTCTAATAAGTATCTATTTGCATAATTTATAAAATTACCTGCAGGCCGGTTTACCATTTTTTTGGAGTTTACTAAGGCATATCGGATAATAACTTGGTGGAAGGAAGCGGCTGAAACAGTTTTCGACCTGATTACAGTTGGGCGTATTTCGGACAATTGATATGCAATGAGCTAATTAATATGCAAAAATCAAAGTAATTGCTATATTTTTGACACTGACATTGGATACTAAATTCCCTGTGCTGCAGAAAGCGTATCCATGGGCACATTTTACACTGAATTTGAAAGTATGTGATTATGCGGGCAGCGGCCTGTATGCACAGGCTACTTAAATATGCTAATAGGCAAAATTCCTTTGCTACATGACTACTATGCCATAGGGAGGGGGTGGGGTGTTTGTTGGGGGATGGGTTAGGTATTGCGGGGTGTTGGGGAGTGGGTGGGGTGGGGTTGTCGAGTGTTTGGTGATGTGTAGGGTGTTGGTGAGTTTGTTTTGGTAGGGGGTGGGTGTTGCAGGGTGTTGAGTGTGTATGTTTGCCGGGTTTGGTGAGGGATGGGGTTTTTCATGGTGTTGGGGAGAGGATTGGGTGTTACTTGGGTTGGGGTATGGGGTGGGGTGTTGAGTGACATTTATCGATGTTAGTGATCATCGCGATATTTCGGCGGGGGACATTTTAACGCATCGCGTAAATACGAGTTCCCTTGTTTGTGTTAAAATGAACTCTTTTCATAGACAAGTGATTAACGGTCTTTGGGTGATGGGCGTCCTTTTAGGAACAAGGCCGCTTGTATTTACGCAAATGCGTAAAATCTTTTCCTGCTGAATTTCGTGATCACTAACAGGCAATAAATAGCCACTACAATTTACAGTCTACAATATGAACCCCACCTTTCCCCCTCCCCGAGACACCCCACCCCGCCCCCTCCCCGAGACACCCCACCCCGCCCCCCCCTTCCCCAACACCCCACACCCTCCCCGATACAACCCCACCCCTCCCCTTGCATATCCAATGTAACCGTTTCAGTGTTCAGCGATACAGCAATTAAGCATGAATTAAATCAATTGCATCAGAAATGGCCGCCTTTATTGTTCCACATGTACTTTGACTCAATTATGATTCACACAAAGATGTATGGTGTGGTAGCTTCATGCATTGAAGGAAATTTTGTGTATGTGAATATACGGTTTCAGTGATACAGTAATTTTGTATGTTTATTAGTCAAATGCATCAAAGAAATGCCACTTTAATTGGCCCACAAGCACTTTGAGACCCAATACGATTAACACAAAAGATGTAGGCAGAGTGGTTGTTTCGGCGGGGACAAGTACATGCTTTATTTCCCATATATGTTATTAGGTCACAGGCTTTCTCTAATAGAACTAAATACTATTAAATGAGCCTTAATGGGGACTTGTTTTAAAAACAATCCACACTATGACGTAAATGTCTCCATAAGGCGTACAACTGTCCCAGACAGGCTTACAACGTCGGCTTACAAACATCCCCATATGGCTTAACAACATCCATCATAAGACTTACAAACATCCTCCCCATATGGCTTGACAAATGTCCCCATATGGCTATCAAACCGTCCCCATAGCTTACAAACGCCCCATAAGGCTTACAAACATCCCATATGGCTTACAAACGTCCCATATGGCTTACATACAACAATACGTCCCTATGGCTTACATACGCCGCCATAGGTACAAACGTCCGCATAGACTTACAAACATCCCATAAGTCCTTACCAATTTCCCCCTAAGGCTTCCAATGTCCCCTAAGGCTTACAACGTACCATATGGCTTCCAAAATGTCCGTCATAAAGGCTTACTAACAATAATTAAGAGAAGCCCCCAATTACCCTGACCTGTTTTTGCCTGTGCACCACTTTCACCTCCAAAAAAAAACCTAAAACCAAAAAGTGAGTATTTAAAAACCCTCCCACGCGGGATGTGGTCCTTCCACTGAGGTCTGTCGGCCGAGTCAACAGGCAACTGAAGTTCACAGGAATAACACCATGACTGTTATTGTAGAAAATAGCATTATCCACTGTATGGTGTGGCTTGTTGATGGTGGGACGGTTTGTTGTTTTACCACGACCTAATGGCCTATCATAGAGAAGTAAATGTATGACAGTGGCATATCTTGGGGTGCTTTGGGGAGCGTTGGCCCCGGGGGTCATGCCATAACTGCAAATCAAGCCTATGTTCGGCTACAGGGGTGTGGGAGGCCACAGACAAAAAACAAGGGAAAAAACACTGCAAAATGGGTTGGTAAAATACAAAAAATAGGCTTGAAAAATACAAGAAAAGCTGGTGACTGAAATTGGAACTATGACTTTTATAATGGAAAAAGAGGAAATCAGCTGAAAAGAGGAACTCTCACACCCCTGTGGCTATTAGAGTTCGGGATAGAATAGATCGTTATGGCAGTGAGCTTTATACACGATGGCCTACGATTAGCCGCAACAAAATTATGTTTATTTCTTCACAAACCCGATATCCTATGTTGCAGTTATTTCTGGTGTGGATTACAATACATCCATATCTACTACGAACGGAACCTCGTAAATTTTTCTTCTCTGAGTCCATCTTTACTACAGGGAACGTAAGAGATTCCCATGGAATAGACCAATGGATAATTCATTTGGAATATACCTCTTTCTGTGGAAGATATAGGTAACGTGTTCCACAGTTGCATATGGCGTTCAAATGGATTAGTCTAATCATGAGCACGCCCTGTCAATCCACCAAAGGTTTTGCTTAGGCAAAATGCCCCAATAAACATCCACACCTACCTAACCCCCCTGATTAAGGAGAGTTACTCCTCTTATAGTACCTCCTCTGTACTCTCGCCCTTATACAAATTCCTGATGTAGAATAGGCCCCGCTCTCTGCTATGCAATCCAAGAATCGAGTTATGACATCAACCCCTCTTGACATCTACTGATGTGATTGACTCCCGCCAAGAGCCACTGGTAGTGATGTGTGCAGATGGCTTGCAGGAGATCCCTTCAAATAACCTCAGTGGTTGGAAAGGCTAAAGATATATAAATATATACAATGTAACAAAGTAGATACTAGGCTAGTGAAACTCTTATTTGTGCCAGTTATTATTCTGGTCCAGAGATCCACAAATCGTGTTGCATGTGAGGGCCCTGAAAGGGGTCCTAAAGTTGCTTAATGAATTAAATATCCATCGGCTAGAGTGAATCATTTACAATTTGGTAGCATGCGGGTTGAAACCTCTGACTGTTGGCAATCTGCCTCAAAGCGTGGCCATGTTAGGAGCGTCCATATCATGGGTTACACATGGCCCCGGATCAGCTTACCCAACTCAAACAATCCTGGCACCACCAAAGCCACTACTATGAATTGTGAATAAAAAAGAAGGAAAAAAGATATTATATAGTCCCAAAATCTGGTTCTCGGCTTTCATGTAAAGTATTATAATCTTTCTGTTCACTTTGAGAAGCAGTAAACAAACAGTACAACCATGAAAGCAGATATGGACAAGAGTGGGTGGTCGTAAGATTGACCTATCTGACCCACATGAATTTGGAATACCCTTCACAGACTAAACCCACACATACTTATTCTGTCAAGGTTTACGAATTCATAAGTGGCAGAAACAAAGTGGGTCAGATGGGTCACCTCACAGAAAACAACCCAAGAGTTGTATACAAGGTTAAATGTCTTTTTAAAAAGGAAAGGCAAAGGTATCTGTACGGGAGTCCTAACTTAGACCTAGTTTTAAGACCAGGGTTAGTCCTAAAGGGTGGACCTTTTTTCGTTCAACATACTGTGAAAGTTAAATGTAACGAGAGAGAAATTTCCTCAGGGATAAGGCATCCAGCCCACCTGTTACAGCACATTATGTAGAGTATGTTGGAAGGAAAAAAGTCAACTATTGTAGGACTAACCCTGGTTAAACCCAGGTATAAAGTTCTACTCCTAAACGAATAACAGCCAAGGTATGGTCTGCCCCCCCTTTTCCATACATTTCTGGGCTCACACCTTTTTCACTGGACTGATGAACAGAGCATGGGGGTTTGGTAGCGGCCTCAGTGAGCGTAATGTCTACATCTCCTGTGCGGTCATCATCATCGGTTTCTCCATGCCCAAGAGACTGGCGAAGTATGTAGACAGAATCACAGGCTCACTGGAGCTAGGAAGGGTGAGTTTTTGCCTGTGAAAAACACAAAGTGAATATATGATAAATGGAGTAAATGCTTTAAAAAAATACATCACAGTCCCCAGACTGCGAGTGTCGTCTGCCGTCGACAGTTTGTGACTGGGGCCAAAAGTAACACGAGTCACAAACATGTCACCCACCCCGCCCCTCCTTTCCACCAAGTTACATCATCGTAGTTAAAGAACTCATACGGCTTGCTGCAATATATTAATGGGTTAACATTTTGACCACACAGACACACACACACACACATACGACCAGAGTATCCTTATTTGCCTTCCTGAAATTCTGGCAGCGACACAAAAATAATGTAAATCTACGCACATGCACACACACAAACCACACACAAAACCACAACGGTTTCTTCATCAAAGTGAGATGCACACATTTACCAATGATTTACATCTGCTATAAA
>JAMKCH010042946.1:0-28750 GCA_023653785.1 Ophioderma brevispina
GGACATCTACAAGGTCAACAAATCATCTGAAAAAAGGATGATGAGACCCTTATGTTGCTTGTTGGGGTTTGCGTTTCAAGCAGAGGAGGAAGACTGGTTCTTTCCATGTGAGAAGGGAAATACTGGAAACATTGAAGGGTGCCTAAGAAGAAGCAGAGGCTGGAATGTCTCACTCTCAAGAACATATGTTCAACCTAACCAACCACTGCTTCTTATATTTGGGAAGGAGTTAGTGCACCAAAAAGTGGTGGTAATTGGGTTCTACTTTGAATGACAATGGGATGGAACTTTCCGAGTGGACCACTGATGCGTGCTGAGTTGCAGGAGATGGAATCTGGCACGACCACACGGGAATGATGACATTCAGGAACTATAGAACAACAGATGTGCCAGTGGCCGTGTCAGGAACCCTGGAACTCTCTGTAGAAAGCCAATTTTATCTTAAACAATGCGCAAGAAAGAAAAGTTGAGGAAATCTTTGCAGATTTGCTAATTAAAGTAAAATAAGCAGAAAAATGTTGTGAAAACAGGCGCTCATTCTACACCTGATGGCTTTTTTTAGCTATTTCTAGATTGCATTTAAAAAAGATTGCTGACCCCCAAAAACATGGGGTTTTAGAGGACCACAAAACAAGTAAACACCACCAAAATGACAAATTATGGCTGAAAATGTGATTTTGGGGGGAAAACGGCGGCCATTTTGGATTTTGGGCCCGGGCAACTTTTTTCTTAGACCCAGGCGAAAAATTTTGTCATTTTCATGTTGAGGATTCACGAGTAAAATGGAATACAAAAAAACTGTTGCAAAAATAAATTAAAATGACAAAAAAAAATTAATTTTTTTTCCCCCCGTATTAGCCCATTTCCTGAAGTAAAATTTTCAAAATATCGGTGGATAACAGATTAACGGCATTAGAATTTTCCATTTTAAATTATATCGAATATTTCATTAATCTTAAGTATTCTACAGTATCATTCAACACGTCCTGCGTAGCATTTGAATTCGGGCGCCAAAGAATTCCAACCAGTTAATTTATTTTGAAGCCCTCAAGCTGCACATGAGTCTTCATGTACAATGCAGTCAGTGTGCAATTTGTTCGGGTCAGCAAAGGGATACCTTCACAAAAATAATGTAGCCTTTGAATGGCTCAAATCATTTTAAAAAATGTAAAAATTAGTGTGAAAGCTGATAAACAGACTATCTAACACATGAATTAATTTGGTAAATTCCGTTAAGGTTTCTTCATAAAAAACCCTCATTGGGTTGTTACTTTTTTTCGGACTCACACTTGTAAACTTTACAATTAAGTTTAAAACGGTAAAGCGTTGAACCAGGTTGTACCATGAAATGACTAATATTTCATGATTTGAACCAGACAACATGTTCCATATGATTTTAATGAGATAAATGAAAACTGGGGCGATGAAATCATCCAGATTTCTTCATTAAGAATGTAAATTTTAGGCGTTTTCACAACATTTACCATTGGAAAGAAGGAAAAAAGAGCAACCATGACTAAATCTTTAAACTGATACGGTAAATGTACAAAGAATGCACGTTTCAATCTGGTAAACTTCAAACATTTACCATTTAGCCCTCATTGTGGTGTCACAGTTCTATAACCTGAGTATATAAACAGTGAACTGGTGTCGTGGCAATTGATGCATCGCAATGTATGCAATGCGATGTATGTTTACAAGTCATGAGTGGAATAGTTAATAGCTAAATGGGCCCTTAGCGCGGTAATTCTGTCAGACCTACAAGAAAATGAAAACGTGTCTAGTCGAGCTCTCTCATTCTTATTTTAACCCTTGGGCTAGCAGCGCCAGGGTTATAGTCATGACAGCCGAGGAATGTCCAGGTCCCAATTTTGTGTGTGTTTGTTCATTCAGGGCTACATTGCTGGTGTTGGTGACAAAATTTTGGTAGTGGGTAGGGGACAGCCTGCGCCAGGGACTCAATCTCCGAAATCGGGTGAAGTTTGGACAGTTTGGACTGTTTTTTACAGAGAAATTTTGCCTTCGAAAGTCATCGGCCTTATGTTGCATTTCCAATGGTGATGGAGAAGGCATGCCAATGAGCAAAGGATTTGTGCAGTGTGAACCTCTATGCTCAAAGTAAAGTACCTCTTGATATCTGGTATATGTCTTTCAAGTTAACCAGTTCACTAATTAGCATTGAATGTTTTACTACCAAGTTTTAGCCCACTTTAGGCATTTGACATTACTAACAGTCAATGGTCACACTCATTTATACTCTGGAAGAGGGAATATTTGAACAAACTTTTGTAAGCATATGTATATTTTAAAATTTCAAGTAGGCCTTATTCTTAATAACCTAAATTAACTTGAATATTTATTAATTTAATATGTCTCATATTAGAACTCAAGCATTTAGCCATTTACCGGCAATCAATTCCCCGCATTCTATGTGAATGAAAATTAAAGGGCTGCAAACATGTTTATCTGGTTGGAAGGGTCCATACCAAGGACAAAATGAATTGATCTTGATAACATACTGCTAAATCAAAACAGTTGCTCTAGAGAGAGAACAGCCAAGACAGACTTCTGTTTCAATACATTAGCTGGGTATCACTGGCAGTATTTTTGTGTTTATCTTGCTAAATGAATAGTTATAGCTATAACTTCAATTTAGCTATCCAATTCACAGTTGTGGTTGTCTTGATTGGACATGGATATATATTGGTCTAGTAAAACTGGGATGAATACTCATCCCAGAGTAAACTTCAGTATTCACTTGACCCCTGGGACTTGACTACTGGGTTTCAACTTTTATACCTTTTCAATAGCAGTGGGGTTATTATATATTTTCAATCATTTTCATCTCCTTTAGGACTCTTAGTTGTAGAGAGTTTCTACCTGAATCAATACTTAGTCAGAAAAGTATGAGGACCTAACCTGTCCTCGGCAAACATTTTGTTATACATAGAAACAATTATTTGTTTTTGAAACATTACTAAAAATAACAAATAGTTAATACTCTGTATATATATTTGTCACACAAACTATGATCATTGCCCCTTAGACTATTTAAATTATGAATCTTATATGATGTGGGCCATATTGTAAAAAGACAAGTGACATATACTAGTCGCCATAATAGAGAGGCAATTGTCTTTTTCACACTATATTTTATCGTCATATCCAACTAAGAAAACATTATTTCTACTACCTATTTGATTTTTCACTTGCTCTTGAACGTTGTAATGAAACTATTTTTTTGGTACCCAACTCTTTGTACGTCTTGCCTAAGAGTAGAGCCATGATTCCTTTTACAAAAGGCAAATTCTGTTTTGTATTCCATTTTCAAAAAACGATTTTCACCCGAATTCTGTTACATGAAGAATCAATGAAACTGACCATATTACAGCTGTGGACAGATTATCAATCATTGAGTCGTGTTCCCAAAAGTTGGCCTTCCATGCCCGACTGTTCGTTTTCATAAACCTTTCGAGATTACACAACCAATTTTAACAGGACCAACGTTTTGAAAGCTAAGAACTGTACCTTTTGAAGGTTATTCAAGATTCATGTCACAACTATATTTTGAATTGGCAAGATGGCACTTTTTCACTTGTACACTTTCTTTTGATACGGATGTAGTACCTGGCTGTATAAGAAGCCACGGGTTTACATGCCATGTTGATGCTCTGGTTTTTTAACGTTTCTAATATTTAGATTTGTAAGAGGTCACGCTCACGGTGTAAGTTTTCATTTATGTTATTAACGTATAATCACTGCAGTGCCCTTAATCACGCATTCCTACGTAGGGACGAACTTTTTGGTTGGGAACTCAACATATTATCCCTACTGGAACAATTTAAGAAGAATTGGCTGGACTACAGGTCGTATGTCAATCATGTGAAGTTCTAATGGGGACTATTTTGGTAGCTGGTCATCAACAGTTTTGATATAGAACCGGCTGTAGTCTCTACAGCTCATTCGCAGGGGTGCACGGTGTGCAGTACCCAATCCAGTAAGGTAGCCCGGGTCACGATCGGCGAATTCACGCATGATGTAATGCATACGTCTGAATATTAAGCCATTCGTCTCGGGCCCAAAATGCACCTCATGAATTAAATGTGACCTCCCCTAACCGAGTAAGATATTAAATAAAGATCAAACACGGACTCAAAGCAACTTTTCTTCTTGTGGGTAATTTGCCAAATTTGGAATTAATATCTATCGTACATTTCATTTTATGGTAAAAAAATGGAATTTATATGTTTTTGTTTTTCGACTCTCGCGGCACAATTCCGGGAAATATAATTGGTTAGAACATAAGGCACGTCTCTTTGAAAATGTTTCCCCATCTAAGTCCCCTATTAAATTGAGTCCCCTCATATACTCAACAGCTTTGTCACTTCGTCTCCCAACATTTGATTGATAGGGGGGGTGGGAAGGGTCTGCTTTTGAGAGACATGTCCGCCTTCATTTACAACATCGCATCAGTCAAAAACAACTACATTGTAATATAGATGCATATTTTAACACTGAGTGACTATGGTTGGTTCTAACACTTTTTCCCGGATGTGTGCCTGAGTCACGAATATCTAAACTAAGACCGTTATTGGAAATCACACTGTTTTGCATGAGGTTGATCCGCTAACCTCACGGATTTTGACTTTAATTTTTTCTTAACTTATTAATTAATATACTAAGATCTTTTGAACGAGGTTTAGAAGTTTTGTGATTTCACTTTCATTCTTACATGTGTAAAACCATAGGTCTATCCAGCTGTGCACGTCCGGCTTTACGCCTACACTTTCAAAAATTTCGTAGAAAGTATAATCAATATTCTGGACAACAACACTTGAAAAGAAGTTAAATTCATATTAGGCCCGAATGAGTAATCCATTTAATTCAATTTCAGGTCTTTTTAAGTGTATGTTCCTAATTTTGTCTTTGGACTTAATGGTCTTTTTAAGTAATTAACAGTTTGTTTCTGCAAATTCCATCATTCACGAACTATAAACCTATGTACTAGAATATTCCTTCTATGCATCATTTACCTGTCGCATAGTGCATTTATAGTGTAGTGAGCACCTGGAAGAGTGGAAACCTCCTACGCGGATAGGAACATGACCTTTAAGATCCTCAGTGAAAAAAGGTTAATCCGCTCTGGAGCTTACGTCTTTGTCAAGGTGCCTTCACTGGGCGAGAAACTAATTTAACTTATCTCAAAGTCCATCAAGCCAGGAACTTTACTGGTCGTGAACAAAATTTATTTGATTTTTTTATATATATTTTTAGGAATAGAACTTTTGGCAAGCGTTGCTGAAGTTGAGAGAACAATGGCCAAGCTTCTACCATCACTCTTTATTTGCAAGAGATTTTTCATCATTTCAACAGCTACATGGGACACATAAGAAAGCACAAGAGGTGCCATGGTCAGTGAATTTCCTGCAACGATCGCACATGAAGCGATCCAACATTGGGAGACATAAAGCTTAATAAATGCTCCAGAAACAACTCAGGATCACATTGGTGGCTCTTGTTTACCTCCCCGTAGAGCATGTGTCAAAATCTAGGGCTGCAGGCCAACGATTCATAATAGTTGTGGTTATAATTGAATAATACATGCTAAAAAGAAAGCATACATTCACACTACTCTATTCTTTCAGGTAGTGAATAAAGCTTCAACTTGCCATTTCCCCCAGGCTGATCATACCGCTGTGACACTGTGTTGAGCATTTACGAAACTAGACAATTAGCTCAACACATAGGAAATACACATTGATGAATATGTTCTTGTCTCCAGTGTGGTCAAGAGCTTTCAATGTGAAAAAGCCGAGAGCCAGGCACTTGACATCGTGCACAAGCAGGAAAACGACAGGTAGAGCAGAAAAAACGACAGGCAAACCTAAACACAAGTGCAGTCACTGTTGTAAGCGTTTTTGCAGTACAAGTGCTTTAAGAATTCATTCCGAGTACATAAATGTTTCCGTACATGTACGCAATGTGGTAAACACTTTTTTTTTACAAATCTCATTTTGAGCAGCATACTTACCTTGAAAGTTCTTTATTAATGAGAGCTTTACCTGCAAAACAGGCCAAAGTTTCTCACCTGAAGTCAGCAGCACATGTAAACAGGCTTGTAAAAAGATCATAAGATGTAATCAATGTGGTGAGACATACTTTGTAACGCTTCTGCTTTACAAATCACACTCGTCCTGGACAGATTGTCCAAGTGGTGATGCAAGCTTTACCTGTACATCAACCAGAGATAACCACATGATTAAATACAGTCATCATGATGCAGTAAAATGTAAGATTGTGGTAATAGTTTTCCTCAGGATAATGTCACTTAGACACCATTGTAAACTTGAGTGTACTGAATGTCATAAGCGCTTTAAATCACGAGTCTTTGCTACAACCTTCTCGAATGCATACGTTTCCCCTCAAATGTTACTCAATGAACCGTCGTATTTGAAAAAAATTGTCTTTGGACAGGCATGTGATGAGATTACATACATGCAACCTCCCATCTATTTATAAGTGTACTCAGTGTGAACTTTAACCAGCCAATCAGCTTTAGATAGCCATATGAGAATACCCAAGTATCCAAACAATTGCACTCACTGCCAATGAAAGTTTTCCGCGCAAGTCTACCTTGGCGAGCCACATGAAAAACCACAAAAATGTTTATGATATTAGCTTCTAAAAGATAATAGGATTTTCTGTAAAAAGTCTACTTGAAAAGCCGCACGAGAGGACATGCACGTGACCCGCCTAAATATATAATTTTACTCGTAGTGTACGCAATTTGAGAGAGTTTTTAACAGCAAAAAACTATTCATTTGGCACAAGTTACACGCACGTGCTCACTGCAGTGAACATTTTACTTCAAGTCCACCTTAATAACCACTGAAAATGCCCCACTACAGAGAAACGCACGGCCAAGAAACACATGGCGTTCAAATGTGGGTCGGATTTTGTTTCCAATCCGATTCTAGATGAACATGATAAGGCAATTCACATCAGGTGCATACATCTCACAATGTGGAAAGTGTTTTAAGCAGAAATACTCTCTGCGTGTACATGAACGAACCCATAAAGCATTGAAACCACACCAGTGTAATGAATGCGGTGCCTGTTTTAAAGACACATCGGCCTTAAGTCGACATGTTTCTAATATGCACACAACACATTTCCTACAACTTATGTTCTCATTGTTGTTAAAAGTTGTCAAAGCAAAATGTACACTTAAAACTCATGACTACCCACATTTGATCTAAGCAGACAGAGTTGTACCTGTGTATTCATTGTGGTAGGGTTTCAATCTAAGTCAAGATTGACTCTGCATGAGAGATCTCCACCAAAACTGATGTTGAGCCTCATCACCAATTTTTATTGTGGTCAACTTTTCTTTCGAATGAATGCATTGATTCTGCATGAACAAGTTCATACTAAAGATCTCAAAGTCAAGCGGCTGTCGACGTCAAGTCGTATACACCATTGTCCTGTAGTTTATTGCGTCAAGGGTTTGTCTTCGCAAAGGCTAATTGACTGTGCATGAGAGAGCTCACACAAAACCCTTTAGATGCTTCACATGTGGTGCATCATTCCTTGCAAACTCCACGTTTAAAGAGCACATTATTGCTGAGTAAAACACACTGAAAGATGAAGAAATTTTTAGAAGAGAAACCTCATGCTAAAGCTACTAGGCTGTTGTTAAACCACTGTATGACCAACTGTGAAAGAGATTTTCACACCCAACAGTTTTACACAAGCATATTTGCTAAAGTGCACATTGGAGAACAAACCGTAATTCCGTGCACCATGTGTCCATCACTTCCCAAAAATGCATGGCCTGCACTATCACATGATATGTCATTCTGGGTTGAATTAATGTACCACTTGTGTAAGGTGGCTTTACACACTAACACAGGACAACCCTTCAAAATCATATTTCTAGTAGGCAATCTAAGTGCAGATCATCATTAAATTCCACAATATATGGTCTCGCACTCCACATAAATGGGTGCATGCAAGTCATATTTGTTCAATTTTGACACAATTAGTGTATTTGAAACATGATTTCTGGTTACCATAAGCCATCAATATTGTCGTTGCCTGCATCACATACTGTCATATTTTACATTTGTGGGGAATTTCCAAAATTTAGCGCATTTACTGTAATAGCTTCTACCAATCCAGTTTCAGAATGTGGGGGGCGGTGAACATTACCTAAATCATTAGTTTATAATTTAGCTTTTTCCTAAAAATCAACGCATATTTCCTTATACCTCTGTATTTATCATCATTCCTTGTTTTTGTTGGCCGCCCGCTAGAGCTGGCCAGGACCACTTGACGTTCAGTTGTGCGTGTGTATGTGTGGATGTGTGTATGTGTGGATGTGTTTGTACACAAATTGTTAAGTTTTTTTAAATTGACCTCAATTGAAAGTTTCACTTCAATTGGAACCAAACTTCTGTCATAGGGGCACCATGGTATCCGATAGTTTGATGAGGTCACCGTTCATGTTGAAAGGTCAAAGTCCTGTGATGTCAAGTTGAAAATGGGCTAAAAATGTAAAATTCATCTAAATTGAAAACTTGAATTTCAATTGGAACCAAAACTTTTGTCATAGGTCACCATGCGATCCCTCATATGTTGATGAGATCAAATGTCACGTGCCAGGGTCAAAGGTATGGGGCGGCCCATGAGTTGGAAACACTTTGGATGTTTACATTCTGTAAAACTGTAAAAACAGGAGGAGTTCCAGGGAGGAGGTGGCAGTTTATGGCCCGGGGTGTTTGTGGCATTTCTGGAACAGAAAAGCAAGGTGTTTCACATCCCTACAGAATTACACTGCAGCAGCATGTTTTGGGCGACCAATTCAAAAACATTCAGACCGGGATTCAGCATTGTACTTTTAGCCTGTGTTTGGTTAAAAGATAAGAATGTGGCAAGTGAAAGATGGATTAGCCGGATTAGCACATATACGTATGATGGTCTGTGAGCTGATGACAAATGCTTTTTCAATTTCAGGAATGTTGGCAGTAATGTCAGCATCCTTGTGACAAAATTTGCCACAAACTCCACCCCCCCCCCGACTCTTCTTTCCTGTTTTTACTGTTTTACAGAATGTAAACGTCCCAATTGTTTTTCAACTCGTGGAAGTGATTTCAGTAAGGTCCAGACCTTTTCATTATGTCAAAATTTTTTGAACTCACAATAGTGCATAGCTACAGCAAACTAAAAACACGTACATTGAAATTTTTGTTTTACACTAGCTTGTTTTATGGTCTTTGTTTTATAGGTCTTAGTCTTTGTTTTATGGTCCTTTAGGTTCTTTGTTTTTGTTTGTTTTCGGCAGCCGGCCAACTGTCTGCTAGGATCGTTAAATAACTTCGCTGTCCCACTGGACAGAGTAGTTATCACTGATAACTGGACAGAGTAGTTTTATCACTGATATATTGTTGTAAGTTTAGTGTCCAAAATACTGCGATCTTATTCACAAACAAAATTAAAAAAAAAAAAACCATGTTCGGAACCAGAGCTAAGTCTGGGTCTTAGGTCTTTGTTTTTATTACACACCCAGGGCGGGTCCAGGATTTGAATAACTTCACAATTACGGGGGCTGAAGGCTAAACTTGTCCGAAATGGGCTGATTTTGCAGGATTTTTGCAGAATACCGGGAGGCGCGTGCCCCTCCTAGATCCCGTGCCTGACACCCGATAATATTGCATCATTTGATTTTCCCCATTGTCCGCCTTGGACAAATGTTGAAATTGAATATTGACCTAACTTATGGCGATATAAAAGGGTTTTAACTGATGATCTTATTTTTCAAGCTACATTTGATGAACTTAGGCATAAATATCAGCGCGAGCTATTTATTCAAGAAATGGAATAAATTTTGTAGATGGGTCTAAGGTTTTGAAAAGGGGCTGCCTGAAGCCTGCTTTAAGGCTAGACGTTACATGTCAGATTATGTTTACTTGATATCTTCCTATTTTGACTGCCCAATTTTGCAGGCACTTAATTTGTCGTTGATTAGCTGAAATTTCCAATGAGAGTCCATTCCCCGAGTCATCCTTATTTTAACTGATTCACTGTCCCTAGTCTTATGGCTTGAAAGCAAGAGTGCCATCAATTTATTCTTCAATTATCTCCATTGAATAAATCTGTTGTTTTAGCTTGGATTCCACAGCACTGTGTGACAGTCTCTTTTGTTATGACAAAACAAGAATAAACACAAAATATCATGCGACCAACTTTGACAGCTGAATTTTTGAAACTGAGTATTTATACGCAGTAATCTACCTCCTCTGTAAATTTGATGACATTTCTTGCGGCAAATATGATTTTTTCATAAAAATCTGTTTTACCTTCTTTCTATGGGAAATTGGCATATAGAGGCCATACAACAAATTATGACTTTGTAGGCCTATATGGCACGATTCCCGCAATGGAATTTTTCTTGTTTTTGTGGTGGTAATAGCTCTTGCCATGTCCCTACTTATATCAGTTTGTCCAAATTGTGTCCACCATGGTTTAAATTGCTCTAAAATAAAAGAGACAATGTTGCATGGGGTCAAACAGCTGTGATTCCGAGTCCCATTGGTATTCAGGCAATGAAAAGGTTGATGTTTTGGCAAAAGACGCCTTAATATGAATATAACCAACATGGCGATCCCTTTTACAGATTTTAAGGCTTCAGTTAATCGCTATATCTAAATAGGTGCAATGCTGTGGGATTCATTTCCTAATAATAGAATTAAAAATGCAGGATTTGCAACCAACTCTTTGAGCTGCAGGCGTTCAGGTTTGATTGGGCGAAGGGACGAAAGGTTCATCCGTCATTTAAGACTGCATGAAATTAGCCTTGCCTAATCTAATAAAAGGATCAAAGGATTCAAGATTGTACGCTTTAATTCCGTAAAAGAGCCTTTACTCTAGTCAATAACTCCTGAATTGTTACACAAGGACAACCGGACAAAATTGTTTATTTCACAATGTACAATTGGTCATGCTAATACCATATTTGCTAGAGTTGAGCCAGTCCCCTCGGTATATTCCCTTGTGATTTTGCTCTTTCTGTGAAACCTGTTTTATTAATGCCTTGAGTATGCTCTTATACTAAAAATGTAGGTTCCCAATTTTGAACACATTATTTCAAGATATTAGGCCTCTATAGGTGATAAATTCCTGAAAGAGGCTGATTGTTTGAATATGTGGAAAGAGTTCCATATGGGGTACCACCCCCCTTTTGAAATTGTATAGGCAAAGGAACAAATTCTTTTTTTCGCCTTACCTAACAAAACTTCTAACCCTAAGGCCAAAAATAAAAAAGACTGTGTCACTACATGTATAAACTTTGAAAGATGGATAGCATATGGAACCTTGCCAATATTTTTGATTTTTAAAAAAAATGTTGTGACTAAAATTTACTAAGGTGTATAATTTATAAAGGTTTTTAAATTTAAAGGTTTGATGGTATTTTTATCTTAATGACACGATCTGACACAAATTGTGTTGAGTTGTTAAATTTTTACATACTCACTCTTAAAGTAAAATTTTTGTGTTGAAAAATCTGGCTCTCTGTGAAGAATCGTGCTGCAACACTTTTTTTGCTGACCCCCTTAATTTTTCAAATTGCTGCTGTGCCAAAATGGAGATCTCATAGTTAGAGACTCCAATTTCAGGTTTTTTATGTGTATCTTTTTTATAATTTTTGGTGTTGTTGGGGGCTCGAATGACTCAATAATTCCTTTTTTAACTCCATATTGCCGTTTTTAGTGCTAAATGTAATGGTGATAATATTAAAAAAAGGCAAAACCAGCACAATCAAATGGGGCAATTTTTTTTGGACTGTACAGCTACAGGGAACATCAAATTTTTTTTATTGCCTTGTAATTTTAATGAAAACTGGAACCACATAGTGAATCCAGTAGGCCCTAGAAGAAATGCAAATTGGAAATAAAATTTAAGAAAACTTTAAAAATAACATATACAGAAGAACAATGGACCAAAAACTTACCATAGGGCAAAAAGATAAATTTATTCCTTGAAATTTTATGTATTTAATTATAATTCATTTACCAAATGGTTCTCTCCTATGCATTATTTTAGTATGAAATATAATAAAATGTGGGCTGTTATGTGACCAAAATGCTGCCATAAAAAATCTTTTGCTATCATGACTTTTTTTTGACGGGACAATGTAATGTGATGAAATTTGACAGATGTCTGTGCTATTGTTCGTGACATATATTGAATTGGTATGCTTAATGTGAGTAAATGTGCAGAATATGAAAAATGAAAAAGTATATTTTTCTTGTTCGCTAAAATGATGATGCTCATGTTTTTTACCTATTGTATTGCAAAAGTATTCGTCTCAGAAAACAAAGGGACAAATAAATATGTCTATGTGACAGTATAAATTTCATTGAGGGATTGCTGACATGTAGGCACAAAAATTTTTTTGGCATTCATGCCAAAAGGGGGGAAAATGAAATCTTTCTTGCACATCCATGCACTTGTAAACCCCTCGCAATGCATGTTATGATATACAATTAAACCAAAATCTTGAAAAAATTTTACTTATAATGCAGCTATCGGTTCCTAGATAGAATGCCTATTTTTCTGTGGTACTTTGTACCGTCCAATTGGACAGACATTTAGAGGAAGTCTGGTAAATTAATCAAAAAGTTCAGAACCCAAGAAATCATCTACAGTATATGTCTTGCATGCCTGTCACATGTTTTTAAACACACCAACGTTTGTGGATTCGTAGTTTATAATATTTTACCAACGGGAAAGGGCGGGGAGGGGTCGCGGGAGGGGAAAACGGCGGCAACACTGTCGGTCATAGCTTGCTAAAATTAAGTATTTTGAAGGGACTTTTCTTATTTTATTAAATAATGAACCTCTCTCTTCGTAACTTCGTTATTTTCTTCTTTTCCTTTAAAAATTCTTCTTTTAAACAAAGCTTTGCACCAAATAATTTTAGACTTTTAAAAAAAAGCTTTTTTTCAAAATTTTAAAAAAAATAAAGGTTTGTGTTTTTGTGTTTTTTGATTTTTTAATGTTGTTTTAAAAAGTAGGTTTTTTGTTATGAATGATTGTATTGATTTATTTGCAGTACTGTACTGTTTAATAATGTTATGGGGACTTTAATTAAAACCAATTGATTAAAAGTATAAATATTGTTGTTTCACTTTTCTTTGTGTCTTCTATATCAGCTTCTATTACATACCTAAAATGTTAACATTTGACACGGACTGAAGGAAAGAGGCATCAGGCATGATCATTTTTATTGGTCATCTTATTTTGACCATTATACGATTCAGTTTTGAACAAAAATGTTGAATATTACTGACACGGTTTTAGGATCAAGTTGTCCCCTCGTCTGTTGTTGTTGTTGTCTTTGTCTGTTGTGAAAAGGGTTAACATTGCTGTAAGATCAGCATACTTTGAGGATAAAACAGGACTTCAGTCAAAGAGGCAACATGGGATCCCGCAGTTGCTGATGAGGTCAAAAGATCATATACCAAGGTCAAAGCGGTCATGGAGGGCCTCAAGTTGTAAGATAGGCGACAAATGGTAAATGACCTAACTAAAGTGAAAAGTTGAAGTTTTCAATAGACCATTTGCACGATCCCCAGCATGCATCTCGTAGTGTGCCCATTTCCATCCGGGGGAACCTTCTGTACCAGCCTCAAATTGGGCTAAACACATACGGTTAAAGGATAGCAGCGATTTGGACTCCGAAACATCGAAAAAAACTCATCAAAAATTATATTTTTATATTTTTGTACTGGCATGGAGATGCGAACATTAAATCCGCAAGTGGTTGGCTTGAAATCCGTGTATTAAAGACAAGCCAGTGACTTGTGATCCCGATTAGCTTCCTGTATTACGTGCGTATCAAAATTCAGCTTGAGATCAAAAAAAAGCCTTTCCGGTGAATAGACAGATTTGCAGATGATATTGTGCAACCATGATCAATACAGGTGTGACCTTCGAACACAAAAAGTATGCTCTTTGTTTATCTGTACTGGTGTAAAACCACTATCAGCTGTTTAGTGAGATTTGAGACGCCATCGCTGATTGTCTAGTGGCGGGAGAGACGGGTGACGGTAGACAAATTTCCTCACCTTCATTTTTTTCATATTGGTGGGTTTTTTGTCTACCATTAAAGCAGTTATATGGAATTGTACACACTTATACCGTGATTTTAATGGGGTTAAACATTGCACTTCCACATTTTTTTTCGATTCTCTCCATTATCGCTGCTAATCCCTAAGAGAGTAATAAAAATGAGTATACTGCCTATGTTCTAATTGACCAATGTTATAATCATATCATCTATTGTTCCTATGTATTTAGAGAATAAAGGTATGATTTTGGGACCGGTATCTCTTTACGGACGAATTTTTTGAAACCAAGGTGTTACCATTATTTTAAGTGGAAGAACGGGGCCGGAGGCCGGTTCTTCCACGCAAAAAAAAAAATAAATAATGGTGTCGGCCGGGTTCAAATTTCGTCGTGAACGTTAAAGAGAGTACCGGTTCCAAACTAATACCTTTCTCATTCTTAAACAGCGTTATTCAGTTTAGTTCAGTTCCTTTAACTCCTTCTCGCGATGTTTTACGGCTTTTAATACAAAACAGAAAGGAATGCAACCCACTACATTGACAACAATAGAACAACCCGTTGAACGCAACGATCATACGCAAGGAGATGCAACGTTGGCAGCCGCGCGCGAACGTAGCAAAACGCAGTATGACGCGAGAGCTTAACCTAAAAATAACAGCAATACGCAGCGCGTATACCTGGGTTCAAGTAAACGAAGTGAAACCAGCATCAGCCAATGAAATTGCTACATTTTCACCCAAGCCTGTTTAAGAATACTAAATAAAAGGCGGATAAAAGGATCAGGGATGATTGAAGATTAGCCCATTTAAGTAATCACTTCCTGGTTGTGTGGGTGTAAACAAGACAGTCATGATGGCACGTCATGCACATTGCAGTGTTTACAGTTGTTTACGCACGATTAAACTATAATATGAATTTTTTCCTAAAGGACATCGGCCGGCTTAAGGGAATATGGGAGGGACGCCCTCTATAGTTTCATGAGGGCCAGAGAACGTGAAACGGTACGCATTTTACCGGACATGTTCAAGTTAATTTTTGCCGGTTTTCAAAAAAATCCCACTTTACATAAGTTTCCCTTAAAGTCGGGTTTGTTTATGTAAAATTATAATACAGGCTTCAATGGGGAATTGAAAATTTCCAAATATGAACACCTGCCCCCCCCCCAAGAACCACAATGCCGCTTTGCAAGGCTGTGCGCTATATTATTAGCAACATATATATGTGAGTGGCATTGGTTCTTGGGGGGGGGTGGGGGGAAATGGTTCCCATTTTTGTGCTTTTTGTTTTTCTGGGGGCCTGAAACCGAAATGGAAATTGCCACATAAACAACAAAAAATTTACATACATCTCAGACCTCATCACTATGTGGTTAAGGCATGCTAATCTACCAAGAGCAGTCAGTAGCCGTTGTTATGACGTCTCGTAGACGTCTTAAGTCAGAAATAACTACCTTTCAAAAAAAATAAATGAGGCCTTGGTGCAACAAAGATCTAAATTATTATATAAAAACAGTTTTAATTGATCTTACTGATTTGTTCACGAAATTTTTATGTCCAAAACACAAAATTACATATACACCAATTAGTTAAATACTTAGGTTTGCTCGTGTCCTGTGTTGAAAGCGTGGCAGTTCAACGATAATATCAGCGAAGACTCCAAAAGACAGGCGCACAAGTTTCCTCAAAAAATTCCTCGGGTATTATATTCCAAGGGAATCTTCCTCAGGTCTGAAGGTAATCTTGTCCAGCAGTTCAAGAGACAAGGTTAAATAAGTCCCTCGTTGATAATAAATCCACAGTAGATCAGTCAAGGTCATCACACAATGTCTATCTGTCCACAATTTGGAATCCTATTTTGATTCCCAGCACTTTCAGATTCAAGATGACCGTAGAATAATTACGCAATCTCTGCTTACATGGAATTATAATCATGAAACTTTAAGGTCTGCTCCTCAAGGAGAGTAAAATTAGCTATCTTCTAGCTCGTGTTTATACTAGTGGAGTGCAGCGCAGAGAGTCCTTCCCAGTGGGATGGTATTTACATACTCACAGACGCACATAGATTCCCCTTTCTAACAATAATCATTACATATTCATTATGCATAAACATGCCTTGCAACCATCAATTCAGATTTCACAATCTAAATTACATCACTTCATTATTATAACTTGTGGGGGGGGAATTCCCAGATCTTGCAATGTGTTTGATCTTTTTTAAAAACATAACAAGTTTCTAAGTTTAACATCCTGGGGAATTCCCCATTCCCCTTATTGTGCAAATAATTCTAAAACAGGTGCACTTAGCAAAACAAAAAATAGGGGTATTCCCCCTTCTCTCTTTACGTAAACAAAGTGCTTTTCCTGTGAGAAATCTTTTCTCAAATAAAATGGAGAAAGAAAAGAATATTTTTAAAGTTTTAATCAGAGAAAAGAAAAATGGAGGCCATAAACATCCCCCCCTTTAAAAAGCAAATTGGGGAAAAAATGGAAATGAAAGGAAAAGTTTACAAAAATCGGGCTTATACCTTTTTTTAACCATTTGTGGTTAATTTTACATCAGTGACAAAGTGCAAATTTTACACTTTTTATTATAATGTTCTTGATTGCTGCCTTCAGTCTAGAGTACATAAAGTTTGTAATTCAAAGTTTTTTTTAAAAAAAAACAACTCTGGACAAGGCATCTGCCAAGACATTATCTTGTTCTGTGATATGTCTTATGTCCAGATTGTATTCTTGTCGAGTTAAACTCCAGCAGGTTAAATTCTGGTCAGGTGGAGTTCTAAATTATCATCCACAAACATTTAATCAAATACCAATCATAGATAAGCATCGGGTCCTTGTTGCCCCAATATGCATCCAAAGTTGCAGTTGACTGGATCTGATTGACAATCTCACTTGACTGGTTCACTGAGATGCTTGCTGCAATTTGGTTGGCTCTGAAATGCCAAAAACAATGTCATGCGTTATGACATGTGTTTCCACTGGGTACATCAGGAAATATGCTTCCACCCATCATTGAATTAATATTTCAATCACTTGTGACTCTATGGGAGATATGACCTCGTTCTTGTCTAAATTGGCAAGAATATCAGAATTTTGCCAATTTGACACCATACTCATTTTCTGTGTTTACAGTGCTGTTTTGTTCAAATTCTATCTCTTGATTGTCACCATTTTGTACATCTATCAATAACTCTAGATGACATTACACATTGAAGGCTTATGTCATCATCTCTTTTTCATATCCTCTTTGAGCATATTATGTGACATTAATTGTCGCCTTTTACGTTCTACCTGGTGTTTGTATCACATAGTCAAGGTCCCCACTTGTCTCAATCTCAGATGGTCCAGAATATTGGCTGCAAAGGAGCCCTTGTATTGGAAAAGTGCCAAAACTTTATCACCGGGCTTGAATACTCTGTTCCTCGCATGTCTTTGTCATACCATGTTTTCATTTGCCCTTCCGTGCTGACTCTGTTTGAGATTTTGTTTGGCAATTTCAGTGGATCTTCTTTGGAGCCGTGTTGAATTGAGACACCATGTCTACAAATTCACATCAGGATTTTCACACAACACTTTTCTTTCAGTAGTTTCAATGGTCCCCTAACTTTGTGACCACACACCAACTCAAATGGACTAAATCCTAATGACTCCTGTACAGCCTTCCTGTAGCAACATAAACAGGAGATGAACTTCCCCTCATCCCATCCCTCTCAAAATTCAAACATAGGTTTTGATCATTTTCAATGTTTGGGTTGAGTACTTCTAGGGCCCGCTGGGATTCTGGGTGGTATGCTGAGAACTGTACTGCGGAAATTCCCAACTGGTCCAGAACTTGTTGGAACAAACCTGACATGAAATTTGATCCTGATCAGAATGAAATTGATTCGAAGGCCTACTAGGTTGAAAAACTTTGTTATGAGCTTTCACAATATTTGTGCCCTAATATTTCTCAAGGGTATAGCATCGGGGAATCTTGTGGAAGCACACGATGGTCAGTACAATACTGATTTCCGACTGGTCTTGGAAGTCGTCTACGCAATATATTAACACCCTACAAATGGCTCATCAAATTGTGGTATGGTTGCAAGGGGAGCAGTAAGGGAATTTTCTGATTGGCTTGCCAACATTGACTTGTGTTGTGTGGGACAATCTACAATACCAGACACATTTTATGAGTAGGCCACCCAAAAACTCCTAATCTGTCATGTGTATTTCTCACACCTAAGTGTCTGCCATGGGGACTATCATGGGCTATGCCTATCACGTCCCTATGGTATACCTTTGCACTACAATTTGATGCCAGACCCTTCAATTCCTCATATACAAGTGCATCGGGTGGCGGCCGCCATGTTTCATGAGGACACAAGTTTGTTGTAGAAACCTACAGGATGATTTGCTCGACTTCCTGTTGCGACACTTGCCATCTCACCTAATTTCCTAAGTGATGGGTCGTATTGTGCTGCTCTTTACCAGCTTGTCATGGCTTAAGGGTCTCCTTTACAGTCCCTAACTCTATATGCTCAGCGGCGGATATTCATGGTTACCAGCTTGTCACTTTGTGCTCAGGGGCTGGATTATCACTAACAGGGAATTTAGTCTCCCTAAGAGGGAAGATGACCTCAATCCTCTAATTTTAGAGAAAAGTATTCTCTACATTTGGGACCAAGTCATCCTCAACACTCTAACTATATGTGTGAGTATTTGGACTCATCACCTGCTCACCGTTTTCCTGTGAGGCTTTTTGGTCAATTGACCTAGTTCTGCACATGAGGGAACAATGTCTATTTCCTCATCAAATTTATACACTGTACAGGGCCCGGGAAACTATGGGATCTGGGAGAGACTTTCCCCCCGCCAACATCATTCCCTAACAACATGGCTACCCCTTTAACTGGAGTTCTTGTCACCACAATTGTGACAGTTCCAGAACCCAAGTTGATTTCAAATTCATTTTGTGAGAGGGACACTCAGACCAATCATACCTATCCCCTGAATCAATGCAACGCTCCGTGGAACTATCAATATCAAATGGAAGTCCATCTTCCAATATCATGGACTGCGCGCAGCATGTGTCCCGCATGATTCTAATGGGGTTTTGGATCTAAAACTATCACAATGAAAGTGACACAAATCCCTCCAACACAAAGGACTTTTTAAGTAATCCCTACTTTTCTGTTTTTTGTCAATTCCCCTTTTGTGGGGATTGGGTTTCGAAACAGAGGCCTGACTTTTGAACTCAAAGTAAACTGCACAACCCTATTGGTTTGCTCACTTTGGCTCCCTCCTTTTTGGGTGGGATAGCAATGTATCTCCCAACACCTTCACCTTGTTGTCCCCTGGCTTTCTTACGTGAATTGCATGGAACTGTGAGTGTTTGGGTCCCATCCCATGTTTCTGATTAGCACCATACATTCTTTACTCCCCTTTTCATGGGAACATGACTGGGATTCCCCCCTGGTGCTACCATGAGGACGCTTTGTTAGAACCTAACTTATTGTTGTATTGTTGTACCTAGTAATTCTTGGCTAGGCCTACTAGTATGACTTAATTAGTGTGTGTCCATGCATAATAGTCGGCCTTTACGGATGCTTCACGCAAACTGTCAATTTTGTTTTCATCCAGAGTGGTTTGATATCGGATGTAGACACTGTGTGGATTGGCATTCAATAAATCAACTCCCTAAGTTGACCAAAAATTTTGCCCGACTTCTTTTGAGGAGAGCAAGCGATCAAACATTTGTTCCTTGACACGGGCAAATTCAACATGGCGTCTGTCATCCTTTTCGACAAGACCTGAACTTTGGTATATATGCCTCTGGCACCAATTCATTTGCTTTGAGCACTTGCCCTGCTTAACCTGTCATATCACTACATCTGTTAAAGAAGTGGCCGAAAGATATTTTCTTGGGATTACAATGAACAATGTGTAGCACAAGGTCCAAGACTCCTTGGGCCACTTCAAGCTATTGGCAATTTTCTTTCAACAGTGTAAGAAGTATTTGTTCTACTTCTTGTTCCTGAAATTTTTGGAACCAGGCGAATATTTTCGCCGCCATCAAAACCAGAAGGCTTGGAAGAGTCTGACGAGCTAGCCTTGTTGTTTCAAGTTTTCTAACTCTACCTGAGAGCTTCAGCTCTTTCTTTTTCATAGCCAATTTCTGTTGTAATTCCTTCTCGTTTTGTTGCATTTCTTTTGTATTTTGACAAATTTATTCCTGTTCCAATTCTTTTTCCTTCTCAATTGCAATTCCTTTTCTTTTTTGTTCCATCCATCTTTTTCAACTCTATTTCTAATTCTTTTGAATTAAGTTCTTTTAACTTGTATGCATCACTTTGCCCTGTTCCAGAATGTCTTCCATCAATCCATATATGGAACTATCCCAAACATCTTCATGGACACACTTTCATCAAATTATTTTGATGATTGCTTTCTCATAGCATGTTTGCCTCAAGTCCTAAATGCTGAGCTAATTTCATTAACTCAGGCTATCTCAGCTCATCAAACTTCTCCCAAGGTTTTTGCCCTATGAACACTGCTGGATCAAACTCCATTGTGATTGTTGTAACTCACAAACAATATTAACTAACTTGAACCAACTACAATGGTAGTACATTTAATAAACACAAAATTTGTAAGCTAAAAGTGCCACACTGTTACAGATATAACACTTTAAGTGTAAATCTGAACATAGGCTCAAATTTATCTAAATTCACATTCCCAGAAGAGCCCCCAATTCTGTTATGACATCAATCCATAAAAACATAAAAAAAAATACCTTCAAACACAATATAATGAAGCCTTGTACACAAATGATTAAATTATATATAATAAACAGTTTTACTGATCTTTACTTGATTTGGTTCAAGAAGTTGGTATTCCAAAACAAATACATATACACAATAGTTAAAGATCTACTTATGGTTTAATTAGTGTCCTGGTTGAAAGCGTTGCATTCAAACGATGATATGTCCTCACAGGCGACGACTCCAAAATTGACAGCGCCAAGGTCATACAAAACTCCTCAGGTATTAATTCCATGGGAATCTTCTCATCCTGAAGGTAATCTTGTCCACCAGTTCAAGACGTCAAGGTTAAAATAAGTCCCTCGCTGATAATAAATCAACAGTATATAAGTCCAAGGTGGTAATCACCCACGATTTCTATCTGTCCACAATTGGAAAATCCTATTTTGATTCCCAAGCACTTTCAGCTTCAAAGATGACAGTTACAGTAGAATTTTAGAATAATTACAGCAACTCTGCTTACATGGAATATATATCTGGCACATTACAGGTCTGCTCCTCAAGGCAGAGTAAAACTAGCTATCTTCTAGACTCCTCTTGTTTATATTAGTTGGATGCTGGGCAGAGAGGTCATTCCAGGTGTGACTACGTCGTTAACTACTCACAGGTAGATTCCCCTTTCTAACCACACATCATAATTACATCATTTCTTATGCCTAAACATGCCTTGCACCACAAATAGATTTAACAATATAAATGACCATCATTATTATATAACTTTGTGGGGGAATTCCCAGATCATTTGCAGTGTTTGACTTTAACAAAACAAGTTTTAAGTATAGCATCCTTGGGGAATTACCCACTTCCCCTATTGTGCCAATTCTACAACAGGTTGCACGTTAGCCCCCCCCAAACAAACTAGGTATTCCCCCTTTCTCTTTTTACAGGAAACAAAGTGCTTTTCTCAAATAAAATTGAGGGAAAAGAATTTTTAAAGTTTATCAGAAAAAAAATGGAAGGCCCATAAACCCCGTGTGGATGTGGGTACACTGTTAACACAGCTGAGCATGCCTGCCTCTGGTATCATAAATCATACTAAAAGTACAAGGTGATGTTATTTGCTTAAATACAATGGAATGAAAAAGCTATTGAACTGTGCCATAGGAATTGGATTTTATTACTCTTTCGCGCATAGGGCTAGCTAGCTTGCTCATGATATCCAATAGCGCGGTCATGGGCCATGCTTTATGGGGTCATGGTGTTGTATTCAGAGTCTGCTTGTGTTGAAAGCAGCAGTTATATATCCAAATCTCAGTAGATAAGCTATGGATTTGGGTTTGTTAAAAGGATGCCTCGTGTAGCCTCTTTGTAGCTTATGAGGACAAAAGGCGGGTTCTGTGTATGTTTCTATAGGCGTCACTTACACGCTCCATAACAAAGGGCAGCTATGCACATCTTCCTGTTTCTCATTAAGTAATAAATATGGTTCAATTGGGAATGGAGGAATAACTCTTAGCTTTGCTTTTTCCTAAGAGAGCATGCCCATGAAGTTTTTCATACTTTCTCATTTTTCTTGATACAAGTGTATGTTGGGGATAAAAAACAATTGGTAAATGTAAAGTAGTTTGTTTAAAACACCACCACCTCAAACTTGGGTGTGAAATATAACTATGTTATTAAGAGGGCCTGCTTCTGTCCTTATCCGGCGGATGTGTCCATCCTTTGGAATATTTTGGATACATGCCTGTTTTGTTTTTTTTCAATTTATAGAGTCCTATCTAAAACTTGTATTTACCGTTGTGAAATTGGATTTGAGGTTTTAATTACTTTGCGAAAAAGAAAATTGTTTTTGTAAAAAGTACAAATTTTTCTTACTTGTGATTATATTCCGGATTTTGGAAAAATTAATTGTACTCGAAAAATGGAAACAAAAATTGTTTTTTTTAAAAAAGTACAAATAATTTTCTTAGTTTGTGACATCTCTTTATTCTGGGATTTTGGGAATTACTGTGAGAAAATTACTTTGAAAAATGGGGAAACAAACAAAAAAATGTATTAAAAAGTACAACTCAATTTTAGTAGTTTGTGAGTATCGGCCTATTATGGGATTTTGGAAAATTTACTTGAAAATGAGGAAAAAACAAATTGTACTAAAAATGTAAATATTTTCTTACTTTGTGCTTGTATTATCAACTTTATTGAAAACACAACCATTACTCCTTTTAACACAACCATTTAAAGGCTTTGTCAGAGATTCCCAATGAGGGGTGCCCTCAATTTAAAAAAAAAAAAAGTGGTTTTTACATGTACATAATGCTTGTCCATTATAATAACAAATGTGTGAAAATAAGCTAAGCGCAAATCGAAGTCGTCTATAGATCACATCACATATTGTGTTTAAAAATTTCCGGAGTCGGAATTTTATAACCGTCATCCCTAAGCACTGGTATGTACACAAATGTTTATTCTGCATCAAAACGAAAACTCTATTTCATCTCAACGGTGGAATTGCGCATCTAGGTGACTTATCTTTAGTTCCGTTGATTATTTTTAATTAATCATATTTTAAAATTATATTCGAAAATCTCTGAAGTCAGACTTTAAATGGTTGTGTTAAAAAGGCGTTAATGGTTGTTGTTTCAATAAAGTTTAATAAAATCACAAAGTAAGAAAGAAAATAATTTACCTTTTTAGTACAATTTTTGTTTCCATTGTTCAACGTAATTTCCAAAAATCCCAGGAATAGGGATAGTAGGAGTCGTGAACAGCGGGGATGGCCTCAGTACCAGTACCACGAGGTAAGGTTTATGAATGGTCTAGCGTCTCTCTCTGTATACTTGGAAGATTGAAGTGGTTTTGGAGCTTTTGAGTAGAGTGGCAGTCGCAATGAGGAGTAATGAGTCCGTGATGAGGAGGCTATTTAGGTTTATGGGTTATAGCATCGACAGATTATAAATTGACAAGTTTCCCATAAAAAATACCAGCAAACTAAACAAACAGAAAAACTTACCTATCTGTGACGTTGCACTTAAGTTGTGCCACGTGTAGTTGTGTAATCGTCCGGTGACAAGTAGGGCACAGTTACGATCGAAAATTCATTAGTTTTGCTTTATTTCAAACCAGGCCTCGATTGTTTTTTCGTTCCTTAGCTTATTCTTCTACGTTTTTGTAAGATGACTTCCGTGAAATGGTACGTGTATGGTCGGGCGACGGTTCGGCGACGCGACGACGCGAACCCGAAACAACAATTTTTTTTATGTAAACATGACATCTGGTACCAGCTCCCGATGGAAAAGGACCAATACGAATGCATTTTCGGGGATCGTTTGCAAATGGTTATTGGAAACCAAACTTGAACCATAGGTGCAAAATGGGATCCATCATATGTAATGAGGTCAAAGGTCAAATCCGCAATGTGGAAAAATCATGTGAGGTCAAGTTGTAAGACAGGCTGAAAATGTAAAATGAACATAATTGAAAAAAGTTGTTGAAGCAATGGACATTCTTAGGTTTTGAGAATCTGCCGCCTAATGCTTAGAGAATAATATAAAAAAAGGTATGATTTTGGCCAACCGGTGCTCTCTTTTCGACAAATTGAAACCAAGGCGATACCCTATTTTAATTCGTAGGGAACGTCGTGTAACATAGGACGTGGCTCATTCAATTGTTTTGGGGTTGAAGAAAAACATCATTGGAACATTTTTCAAACTGACTCCTTACCATAACATAATCACAATGTTTATTTTAAATCACAAAATTCAATTCCTTACTTAAATCTGTTAGTAGAAAAAATGGACAAAAAATAAAGTCATTTTGAAAAAAAAACCCAAGGTTGTAATTGATATAGCAGAAATAATACATGTTTTATCAGGACATATTTTCCAGGCGTTTTCGACCTGCTTTTGAGGTCACAGCGATTGTAGTGTCTTCTCGTGGGACAAAAAAAAAATTTTACATCACACAAGTCAATTTCCTTACTCAATCTGTTTAGTAGAAAAAATGGACAACAATAACGTCCCATTTTGGAAAAAAAAAACCAATGTTGTAATTGAATTTGGTAGAAATAAATACATGTTTATTCAGGAATATTTTCCAGCGCGTTTTCGACCAAGACTAGTTATTGAGGTCACAGGATTGTATTGTCTTCTCGTGTACAAAAAACATAAAACATGTTGGCGCGACCTCCTAATTGACTGTGGGTGCCCAATTTTTTGGTCTTACCTTGGTGTAAGATATTCATGAGTTAGACTAAGTAAAGACTCTTTTACGGAATAAAGCTGTACAATCCTTGTAATCCTTTGATCCTCTTATAGAAGATTTCATGCTAGGCTAATTTCATGAGGTCTTACATAGAGGATGAACCGATTTTTTCACCACATCGGACTCCAATCCCCTATCCCTATACTGCAACTCAGCTCTCGCTGTAGATTAGGACTGTCCACCCTGGTGATGAGAATATATCCATATTTATGCACTTGCTGGCTGACTGGTTGATGCAATTTAAGCATGTTTCATTTTGGTGGTGGGGGTGGTCATAAGTTGAGTCTTTCTTGTTTTTGGTGGTTCCCAGTATTTGTTGGTTTCCAGTGTTTAATAGTTCCCAGTGTTTGATGGTACCAAATGTTTGATGGTTCCCAGTGGGTTGGACGGTTCCCAGTGTTTAGCGGTTCCAGTGTGTGGCGGTTCCCAGTGTTTGGCGGTTCCCACTGTTTGGCGGTTCCCACTGTTTGGCGGTTCCCAGTGTTTGGTGGTACCCAGTGTTTGGCGGTTCCCAGTGTTTGGCAGTTCCCAGTGTTTGGCGATTCTCAACGTTTGGTGATTCCCATTGCTTGGTGTTTCCCAGTGTTTGGTGGTTCCATGTTTTGAGTGGTTTTCAGTATTATGTGGTTCCTGTTGTTTGATGCCTTTTAGTTGAATGCCTGGCTGGGCCCATGTCTTTTATCGTTCCAGGTTTTTGATGGTTCCTGGTGTTTGATGGTTCCTGGTGTTAGGCGATATCATGTCTTAGGGTGTTTCCACTTTTAGGTGGTTCCATGTCGCAGGAACAAACAGACAGAGAAGACCAAGGAAGAGATGGGAAGATGACATCATTGTGGGCACCACCTTCCACAAGGCATATTTGGGAAGCGCAAGATAGGAATAGATGGTCTAAATTTGTTCGAGGAGCCAACGTCCTATGGGACATGGTGCATAGATAGATAGATGTCTTGGTGAATACCATGTACTGGGTGGTTGTCAGTGTTTGGTATAGTTCCATAATTTTGCTGTTTCTCAGTGTTTCACAGTGTCTCTTGGTACTTATTGGTGTGCAGATTCCGTGCACCTTCTTCAATAGCTTATAATTATGGTGTCTTGTAGTTAATTATACCAAAGTTTTAAATCCGGTTTTGTCCAGCTAACGAGGTGGCTGGATCCAATCCTCACAACCTTCAGCAATACTGCTGTTAGGATTATTGGAGCAAAATGAAAATGTGGTATAGTTAATTAGGAGGGACACAGATTCCAAAACAATGCTAAATTGGATTTTCTTTTAGTCCAATTACCAAATTTATGGGTCTTGCCACGAGTTGAAAAACGATTGGGCTCGACTATGTCGCGCCCAATATTTCTTTCAATCATGACTTCACCAATAAATTGGAGTATTGGACTCCCAATGATCCAATTTATACCAAACTTGAAATCCTAGGTGCAAATGGGTCACTCATTTGTTAATGAGGTCAAAGGTCACATGCAAGAGTCAATGTTAAATGAGACTATCATTACAAACCGCTATGGTAGGCGACACAAGCAGTCGAGGACCGATGTATTTTGTTAGTATATCAGTCACCGTTTTCGTGTCATTATATGACTTTTTTCCGTTGTTGTCTTTGGAACAAGAAGTGGTGGACTCCGGGCGCACATTTTTTCTGTCTTAAATTTTTTTTTTTTTTTTTTTAAAAATTTAACAAATTTCAATTTTAAGAGTGATATATATGTAAGCCCTCCTCCAGATCTACAGGTGAATCCGGCCACCCATTTTACGGGGACAAAAACCAAATGTTTAAAACCTTGGATTTTTACTAATACTACTATAGTATTTTCAAATTATTAAGTGAGGTCTTGCAATTCCAGGGGTGGTAATTGATGTGAGGGTTTAATCCCTGGCCATATGGAGGGACTTTTGCCTTTGGATTGCTAATACGATATCTGGACATTTCATTAAACCCTAGATGTCAAATATCATGCTGCAGATTGAATCAAGAAAAGACAGTATTTCTTTGCCAATGCCCTGTTTAAAAATCGCCTCCAATACAGGTAATAGATCTGGGTGTATCCACTGTTCCTGCATCTGTGTGAGCTGGTGTAAAGAACATTGGGGTTATGATTTGTTCCACCATGAGTATGTCAATCAGAGGAGTTCTAAGAGTGTAAATACCATATTCGTAATTTATTGCGTTTTGTAGTTTACAGCCCCAAGAATTGCAGATTGATTTATTTCATTTTGAAGTAGGATTAAGTATAAATTAGGCACATAAAAATATTATAACTTAGTTAAGTAATATCATATATTAAAAAATAAACCGGTTGTGTGCTAACTGGTGGTGGTGAAGCAAATAGAATGAACCAGAAGATCTCAGAGAAAACAGAAAACCGGAGAAGCGTCTAGAAAACTTAGGGATTTCATTAGAAAGGTTAAGAAGGTTATGGAGTTACTCAAGCCAGGGAACTGCCAGACCAGGTTTCCACTGATTGAAGATTAGGTGGCGCACTTGCTGTATAATTACACAGTCAGTGAGTAGGTGCAGAGATCCTAACTCTATTACAGACTGTGGAATGGTAGAGCATTTCCAGATTTATGATGTAATGGACTAGGTTTAGCACATGACTCATATAGAGAGGACCAGAGTCCTTCTGTATTGGTTTGAGAGGATATATAAAGCTTTGGTGAGAGAAGATGAGTCAGAGGAGTGTTTATCACAACATAATTACTCCAAGGAGCGTTTAATACCATCTTACTCCAAGTTATTAGCAGAGTTTCCAAGGTGACAGTGGGACAGTAATCACAGTGCTAGTACTAATTCCCAGATAGTGGACATTGTCATAGTAGTTTCAGCTCCAGCATGTTTTCTTCCGATTGTGTAGCCGGGTTCGGGTTTTGGATTCCGTGGCTCTGAGGATCCAAGGATAAAAAAGCTCATTCGCACTTTGGACTTTATATTTAGTTTACCTCCGAGCTTCGGGAGTCAATAGGAGCTGGTTTGCTCAGTAAGGACAATCGTCCGTGGACACGTCCCACTACTGGCATATAGTTAAGTTTTATGCTGAATATTCGCCAGGACTATTTGCAAGTTCGGCATCTGAATTGTAATCGCGCTGGAGCCCGCGTCGCGGCAACACAGGTAGAAGGTAGTAGTTCATAAAGTAAAACTTAGTATAGTAAATCTGTCATTATTGATACCCAATCGATGTTTGAATGGAAGATTGATGTAAACACACAATTAAAATAAATAATTGTTCTGTTTTTAGAATATTTTGTAATCAAGTTAACAGTGTATTGTCTAGGTATTCAGGAGTTTGAATCCCGCGTTTTGAGGTGATTTTGGCTTTGTTCAAGGTGACCGTAACAAAATGGGGGCTCGGCAGGGCAAATACACTGTAAAAAAAATAACTACAGTTAAAATGTGGAACAAATTTTGATTGTGTGTTTTAACACTTCGATATCGGGGCTATATAGGTATTTGTGACAGAAGTGGTCATACACGATGGCGTTTAACACAGAGAGGAGTTGTTATTAAAATTACGTGGGAGAAGTTTGATGTGCGTAAAAAAGCCGGATTTAATGGAATTGGCCGAGAATTATGGGATGGAAGTTAGGCATTCCATGAGAAAGCAGTT
>JAMKCH010042947.1:0-40774 GCA_023653785.1 Ophioderma brevispina
ATATTTTACTTATGTTAGAAAGGAAAACGCAATTCCAGATATTCGTGAAACGTCTTCTTGAGTTGCTGATGATATCACTACTTGGAGCGACATCAAACAGACCAAACCTGGAAATTCACTGTTAAAGGATAGACACTTTTCCTCGATATGCCAACTTTACCAGCAATGCAAAGATGATCAAAGGGGTGGAAGACTGCAGATTTGGAAGGCTGTTCCAGGTAATCACATTCTATATAAAAAGCTCCCATTAACGATTTGGTCACAAACAAAGTTAAAAACATGGATATCGCGTTGTCATCGCACATGCATTGACTTTCGGTGGTAAATTATCAAATGTCTGGCCTCGTTAACACCGTGGATTGTATGGGTATAGCAATTTTGATTGTATCATTTCAGCTGTGGTGTGGGTGGATTCGAAAATCAACAAGCTAAATTAATAGTAAATGCCACGGTGACAATGTTAAATAAGGTTAGGTACGTGATGGAGCCATCTGCTATTTTTTACAGTAACAAAAGGCCATCGCCGGATAAAGAATGGAGGACGCCGCCCCTCTGTAGTGTTCTGAAAGCAGATGAACTTGAACCATTCCGCCATTTTAAAGGGACATGTCCAAAGTTTAAATTTTGCCAGTTTTCAAAAAATCACACTTTACATTAAATTCCCTCAAAAGACGCGGTGTCATGAAAATTATAATCACAGGCTAATGGGTACTGAAATTTCAAAATATGACCCCTTTTCCCCCCCCCGAACACGATGCCGCTTTGCAACGATGTGCGTTATATTATTACGCAATCTATATATGCGTGGCATTCTGGTTCTTGGGGCGGGAAAGAACATCATTTTTGCATTTTTGTTTTCTGGGGGTTTTTTTTTAAAAAAAGTCAATTTTTTAGACATAAACAACACAAAACAGATACATACATACCATGCCACATCACTATGTGGTAAGGTATGCTAATTACAAGGGATCAGGTCAGAAGCCTTTAATGGGCACATGTTAAAACGACAGCTGACCATGCATCTCCTGGGTATCATAAATCATACTAAAAACAGTGATAGTCATTTGTTCAAACAATGGTTGAATGAAGCATGAACTGTGCCATGGGAATTGTGATTTTATTTAGCTCCATAGCGTAGCTAGCTGTCATGATATAATAAGCGCGGTCATGGGCCTTGTGTTGTATACAGAGGTCTGCTTTGTGTGACGACAGTGATATAATCCAAATCTCAGTGCATAAGTAAATGGTATTGGGTATTGATTGTTATTAGGGCTGCCTCGTGTAGCCTCTTTGTAGCGTATAGGACAAACGGCATTGTATATACGTCACGACAAGGCTCTTAACAAAGGGAAGTATGCAAAATCTTTGTTTTTTTAAGTAATAAATGGTCAGTGGAATGGAGGAATACGCTTCAGCTTTGCTTTTTCCAGAGGAGCATGCCCCAGAACTTTCTCAGACTTTTGTCATTTTGTTCTGATACAAATGTATTTGGGGATAAAAAAACACAGTGCGTATATGTTCAAAGAGTGTAAAACACCAACTCAACCTTGATGGTGAAATATAACTATTATGAGTATAGAGGGCCCTCCTTCTACCTTATCCGGCGATGTCCTTGCAAGACGCATGTTCATATTTATGGAGTCAATGTAGCTCCAGTTACATTCTCCATTAAACACTGCACTATTGTGATAAACCTGACCATTATCTAATGAACAGAATTGTCACAAAACAAAGTTATGACTCGTTTAGCACCATTAAGAACTCTGAAACACGGACGTTTGAGAAGGAAAAAGAATGGTATTGTCTATGTTTACTCTCTACCTTTTCAACTCTTATCCAATAGGAATCAAAACAAAGGAGCAAATATAACTCCGACCATTTGAATAGCAGAATTACTGTTGTGTAGAATGAGACTGAAAAATATCAACAATTAGGGAAGAAATTATCTTTATTGCTGTCCTTCCTGTGTCTGAAACATTTAGTTCTTAACAACATGATTAAGTCCTTGAACTGTATGTTTTCCATTACTAAGTTTTCCAATTTCTTACTTGCTTGTTATTAGCTCTAATATGCCGACCTGTTTACAAATTCAATAAAACAGTTTTGTAATAGGGAGGACAATTGCAACTGGGATGATCACTGGTTGATCAGCTCACCCACCTTTCATGAACATATATCTAATAACAATGAATTCAACCGTAGCCAGCCAACAAATACATGTTATTTCATTTTTTTGCATGTCAACAGATCATTCAACAATGGCACATACTTTAAATTATCTAACATATTTCACTAATATTGTGATCAATTTTAAATATAAAGTAAGATAAATGATGTCCATTGCTTGTGGTGAGCCAATGTGACGGTGTCGGGAGGTTCCAAACCATCCATGCATGCGCAGCATTAAGGTGCAACAAGAGATTTCAATAACAGGTGTGGCTAAAAAAGTAAAGTCTGATTTTTGCACTGGTCTTAAAACTTTCCATCAAAAAATATTTCCCACTTGAAAGAGGATAATTTCTTGTAACCAAAATTGTAAAAAGTTCTGAATTTCCGATAGTGAGAAAAATAGAAATTCAGCCTATATTCTGGGGAATTATAATCAGCATATAAAAAATCAACCTTTTGTTTTCATTTGAAGTTATTTCGTAGCCAAAAAAGGTAGGGGATCATTGAGTGTCTAATCTAAATGAAGTCACTAAATATCACAGAAAATAGGATGGCTGAAATCTCTCGGTGCACCTGTAAGCGCAGAGTCAAGGGAGATCAATTAAGTGCAGGTCATTAGGGAGGTCAATAAGCGCAACAGTCTAGTAGTGATAGAAGTTTATTAACGATATTTTGCAAGGTTTGTGGGCATAATGGTTATTGTATGACATTTTTTTTAGTGTGGATAGTTATTAATTTTTTTAGTAGTTGCATGGTGATATTGAAACATTTTAGATGAAAGTCGTCCGGAGAATTTGTTGGGCTGAGTTTCATTGATATCCTATAGGGTCATTTGTTATTAGATATAAGGTATATTCAAGGAAGGTGACCCAACGACACACTCTACCCTCACTCCCTCCCCACCCCATCAAAACTGTGTGAAATTGGTGTCGGAAGAAAGTTCATATGTTTCTCTCTTCCTCAAGCCGACGACACCACACACTGCCCTATGGGCCAAATTTCCGCTTCTACTTTTTGCGCCAGCTGGACCGATTTAACTTAAAAATGTATAATCAGATGTTCGATGTTTTGGGTTGATATGGTTCGACGAGACGGAAGAAAAACATGTGAAAAAAATTGAAACCTTTCTTTGCCACCACACCAAACATGAAGATGACACAGAGGAGATTTTAGGATACGAATTTCTCTCCAAATTTGCAGGGGATCGGTTGTAGACCACCTACCGAGAACGTTTCGAAGGTTATGACAAACAGGTGCAAACGAAAAACAGCAACTTGTTTGGAACTTGCGATGCTATCGTAATCGTTCCCCCATAGAAAAACCATGCTTTGAGTTCCTGTCGTGCACGGCAATGAACGTACTAAAACATCATCTTATTAAATTGTTGGTTTTATGACGTCTCGTAGGCGTTAAGGTCAGAATACTTTAAACACTAATAAACGAGCCTTGTGCACCAAAGACTGAATTTTATTATAACAGATTTTAATGATGTAATTGGTTCAAGAATTGGTATGTCCAAAACAACTGTACATAAAATCACACTCAATATTAAGATTACAGATATACTAATTGTAAACAAGAATGTCCATTACTCTCCACAAGAAGTGTTGAAGTTCAACGATGACATATGTGCTCACAGCGAAGACTTCCAAAATGAAAGCGCACAAAGTTCATGCTACAAAATTCCTCAGGTATTATATTCCAACATGTCCCAAGGGAATCTTCTCAGTCTGAGGTAATCTTGTCAGCAGTTCAAGACGACAAGGTTAAATTAAGTACCTCGACGATAATAAATACACAGTATATCAGCCAAGATAATCACCACGATTCTACCTGTCACAATTTGATCCTATTTTGAGTCCAGCATTCGGCTTTCTCAAGACGACAAGTAGAATAATTACAGCAACTTTGGCTCACATGGAATTATAAATATAATAAATCCTGGCAATGTGTGGAGCTCACATCTAACATTAACTATCTTGTAGATTACTAAAAATAGATACATCATACTGTTAGCTGATTGAACTGCTGACGGCGAGGATTAGCTCAAAATCTCCTATATATAATGATTCACAAAAATCCAAGTCTAAAAACTAGACATTACAACAGCATCTTGCATAAACATAAACTTACAACTGCTGACCAATCGGAATTCATAACCCGAATACACACTTTCTATATATACTTTATGGGGGAATCCCAGATCTTGCAATGTTTTTGTCTTTAAGCATAAAAACAAGCAGATCAGTACTAAGTTTAGATTTGGGGGAAGCCCACGCTTCCCCTATTGTGCAATTAAAAAACAGGTGCACTAGCAAAAACAAACAACTAGAGGGTTTCCCCTTTCTCTCTTTTTCTAGTAAACAAAATTACTTTTTCTGTGAGAAATTTTCTCAAATAAAATGAGAAAATAATATTTTTAAAGTTTAATCAAGAAAAATGGAGGCCCATATAAAATCCTACCCTTAAAAACGAAAATTTGAAGAAATGAAAATTCCAAAAATCTGGCTTTATACTTTAACCATTTGTGGTAATTTTACAATGCAGTTTCCCACAGTGCAAATTTTACACTTTATTATATGTTCTTGCATTGCTGCTTCAGTCTCTTATTACCAATTTGTAATTATTTTTAATAATTAAATTTCTCAAAACAAAATTTAGGCAGCTCTGGACAAGGCAATTATGCCAAGACATTATCTTTTCCTTTGATGTGTTTATGTCCAGATTGTATTCTAGTAGAGTTAAAACTCACCTGACAAAGTCTTGATTTATGTTTTCATCTGTGGATGAAAGTCAACGGATTGTAATCCGGGTGCACTGTTGTACTCAAGTACACTTCAAAATTTGCAATGACAGTAGCAATGCAAGAAATTATTCTCAATTGTGAGAGTTTTCTGCTGTTGTCAAACTCCTTAGAGTAAAATACAGGATGATTACATCATTTTCCATTTGCTTGCATGAGAACTCCACCACAGCTTACATCACTGGCATCAAATGCCAACTTGAATTGTTTCTGAAAGTCTGCGGAATACAACCTGGCCGCATTATCAAAATAGACTGATTTTCTCAAACGCTTTTGCATTCTCTGACCAGACAAATTTGCGTTCTTTTTAGAAGGTTGGTCAGCGACGCCATTTCTGGAAATTTCGGACAGTATTTTCTTGTCAGACCAGGACCAGACCTAAGAATCCATGAGATTCTTTGCTTGGTGTGGGGGAATTTCTCAATTGCTTCACCCTTTGCAGTGATTGGCCTATTGCCCTTGTCCTACAAATGCCCTAAGTATGGGACATTTGCATGGCAAATTCACTTTTAATAGATTCACAGTTAAACCTGCTTGAGATCATTTCTCAAATAACGATTGAGCCGTCTCATGTGTTCTTCCCAAGTTTCACTGTACACAAGGAGATCATCGATATAGGCTTCACAATTTTCTATGTCTGCAACTACTCTGTTCACTAGTATCTGAAATGGTGCGGCAGGAATTTCTGACCAAATGCCATTCTTTGGTATGGTATAGGCATCGGGCGTACAAAAGGCTGAAATGTCTTTGGCACGTCAGTGAGGGGAAATTGCCAATACCCCTTCAACAAACAAATTTGCTAACAAATTTGGCATTCAACTCATATCATCCATCATCAATCCGTGGATTCGGATATGAGTCGGTTTTGGAAACAGAGTTGACTTTTGAAAATCTGTGACAAAACGAAGATGAACCATCAGGTTTGGGAAACAAGACTACATGGGGAAACTCCATTACTAGTGCTTTGCGATTCACTATATGGATGTTGCTTTACAGGCCCGGAGTCCCCTACATCATGGGTTTATGACATGTGTCTCACAAGGTACATCAGGAAATATTTTTCCACTAATTGAATTAAATCTTTCAATTCACCTTGTAGACTTTGTGGGAGGGGACAGTTTATGTGTTGAAATTGGCAAGTATGTCAGAATTTGGCAATTTGACCACATAATTCATTTTCAGTGTTTTCAGTGTGTTTTATCCATTTCTGACTCCGTGGTGATGTCCTCATTTGTACACACATCATCTCTAGATGACATTACACATTCCAGGATTATGTTCATCATCTCTTAATTATACTTTTCTGAGCCTATTTATGTGAAATAAGTGTCGACTTTTACGTCTACCTGGTGTTTTGATTCAAATAGTTGAGGTCTCCCACTTTGTTTTTTTTTTTCTCAATCTATATGGCCAGAATACTTGGCTTTGCAAAGGTGACCTTGATTTGGAAAAAGTGCCAAACTTTATCACTGGCTTGAATGCTCGGTCATAGCAATCTTTGTATACCATGTTTTCATTTTGCCTGACTTGTTTGCGATTTGTTTGGCAATTTCTGTGGCTTTTTGGAGCCTTGCTGAATTGAGACACATAGGCTAACAAATTCACGTCAGGATTTTCACCACACCACTTTCTGTTAGAGTAGTTTCAATAGTCCCTAACTTGTGACCAAACACCACTCAAATGGACTAAATCATAATGACTCTTGTACAGCCTCCCTGGTAGCAAAATAACAGGGAGATGAACTCCCTCATCCCAGCACTCTCAAATTCAAAACAATAGGTTTTGATCATTGTTTTCAATGTTTGGTGTACTCTTTTTTCGGGCCCCCCCCTGGGATTCGGGTGGTATGCTGAAGAATCGTTAGGGAAATTCCCAATGGTCCATAATTTTTGGAAACAAACCCTGACATGAAATTGATCCTGGATCAGGACCTGAATTGATTTTGGAAGGCCTACTAGGGTTGAAAAATTGTTAGAGCTTCACTATACTCTGTGCCCTAATATTTCTCAAAGGTGTAGCCTCAGGGAATCTTGTGGAAGCACACATGATGGTTCAGTAATACTGATTTTCCGACTTGGTCTTTGGAAGAAGCCCTACACAATCTATTAAGACCTAATAAATGGCTCATCAAATGTGGTATTGGTTGCAAGGGACCAGTAGGAATTTTCTGATGGGCTGCCCACCATTTGACATGTGTGACAAGTCTTACATACTCAGACCAAATTCTTTTCTGAGGGGAGGCCACCAAAATGACTCCTAATTCTGGTCATGTGTTTTTCTACACCTCAGTGTCGGCCATGGGACTATCATCGGCTATGATCACTTCCATCTGGTATACCGTTGCATACAATTGGAGGCACAAACTTCCATTCTTCATTCTAAAAGTGCATCAGGTGGGCGCCATTTTCTCATGAGACACCATTTTGTTTGGTAGAAACATTACAGGAATTTGCGCGGCTTCTGTTGCGACACTGCCCTCTCACCTAACTTTCCTAAGTGCTGGGTCATTGGCTGCTCATTTACCAGCGGGTATGGCTTAAAGGGTCTTCCTTACAGTCCCTAACCTATCATGCTCAGCGGTTGGATTTTTCATGTTTCCAAGCTTGTCACTTGTTGTGCTCAGGGGCTGGATTTCACTAAAAGGGAATTTAGGCTCCCCCGGAAAGAGGGAAGATGACATACAAATCCTCTAATTTTGAGAAAAAAGTATCCTAGAATTTGGGACCAAGGTTCATCATCAACGTCCTCATATATGTGTGAGTATTTTATCACACCTGATCAATGTTTTCCTGTGAGGCTTTTCGGTCTTGACCTAGTACTGCACATGCTGGGAAAATGTTATTTCCTCATCAAATTATCACTGTACAGGGCACCTGGGAAATATGTGATCTGGAGTACTTTCCCCCCTGCCAAATCATTCCCTAACAACAGGCTACCCCTTTCACTGGGGGAGTCTTGTCTAACACCAATTGTGGCCCAGTTCCAGAAACCCAGTTGATTCACATTCATTTTGTGAGAGGGACACTAATAATCCAGACCTTATCCCCTGAATCCAGCACTAGTTCCTGTGAACTCTCAACTCAAATGGAAGTGCATCTTCCAAATCAGGACTGCGCGCCAGCACGTGTCCCGCATGACTCTAATGGTTTTGGTTTTTTTGGATTTAAACTATCACAAGAAAGTGAACAAATCCCTCAAAACAAAAGGCTTAAAGTCATCCCTTACTTTTCTGTGCCAATCCCTTTTGTGGATTCTTGATTCTGAAACAGAAGAAGAACGTTTGACATCAAGTAACTGAACAAACTATTGGTTTTGACTCACATTTGGCTCCCTCCCTTTTGGATGGATAGCCATGTATCTCCCAACACCTTGGCTTTGTGTACCTGGCTTCTTACAGTGATTGCATGTGAAATGTGATTTGGGTCCCATCCATTGTTTCTGATTAGCACCATTACTGTCTTTATCCCCTTTCATGGAAACCGACTGGGATTTCCCCTCCTGGGTGTACCATGAGAAGCTTTGTGAAACCACAGACTATTGTTGTCTTTGTTGTACCTAGAAATTATTGGCTGCCTACTAGTATGACTTAACTTGTGTGTCAATGCATAACCGTCGGCCTTTAAGGCTTCTGCTTCACACGCAAACTGTCACTTTTGATTTCATCCATATGTGTTTGAATCTGGATGTAGCACACTGTTGACAAATTCTTCAAATAATATAACTCCCTAAGTTGACCAAAAATTGTTGCACCGACTTCTTTTGAGAGAAAGCCAGCGATCAAAACATTTGTTCCTTACACGGGCAAATTCAACGTGGTCTGGTCATCCTTTTCTGACAAGACCTGAATTTTTGCTATATGCCTCTGGTACAAATTCATATGCTTTGAGCACTGCCTGCTTACTCATATAAACATAAACATCTGTCTAATGACATGGCGACCGAATATATTTCTCGGGCTTTACCAAAGAACACTGACTGTGCACAGGGTCCAAGACTCCCTGGGCCATTTCAAAGTATTGGAATTTTCTCAAAGTGTAAGAAGTAGTATTTGTCTACGTCTTGTTCCTGAATTTTGGAACCAGGCGAATATTTTCGCCGCATTAAAAACCAGAGGGGTTGGAGAGCTTGAAGAGCGAGCATTTGTTTCAATTTTTTAACTCTACTGTAGCTTCAGCTCTTCTTTTCAATCCATTTATTGCTGTGTATCATTCTTTGTTGCATCTTTTGTATTTCAATTTCCTTTCCAATCTGTTCCTTCTCAATTGCATTTTTCTTTTTCTATTCATTTCCTTCTTTCTGTTCTTTCTCATTTGCATCTCCTTGCTTTTTGGTCAATCTCCATCTTTTCAACCGATTACTAATCTTTGAATTTCAAGTTCTTTTTAAAATGGTATGCACACTTGTGCCTGTTCCAGAACCCTCTTCTATATTTTCCAAATATGAATATCCCAACATCTTTCTTGGACAATTTTCAATCAAATATTGATGACTTGCGTTCTCATAGCATGTTTTGCTTCAAGTCCTAAAGCTGGCTGTTTCATTTACTCAGGTTTCTCAGCGCATCAAAAATGCTCCCAGTTATTTGCCTATGACATTGGGCAAACTCCATTGTGATTTGACTCTACAAAAAAATATCTAACTTGAACCCCCCCCCCAACTTCCAATGGTAGTACATGATAATACACACAAAAATTTGTATGACTACATGTGCACAATGTTTACAATATTATAACACTTTTAATGTAGTAATGTTGAACAAAAAGGCTCAAATTTAGCTCAATTCATTCCCGGACGAGCCACCAATTCTGTCATCATGCGTCGCGTAGGCGTTCTAGGTCCAGGAACTACCTTTCAAACACTAATAAACGAGCCTCGTGCACAAAATGATCGGAAATTTATCATAATATAACAGATTTTAATGATTGATTTGTGAATGGTTTCAGAATTTGGTATGTCCAAAACAACTTAACATACAAATCACACCTAAATAGTTAAGTTACATATATACTTAACTGTAAACAAGATGTCCATTAAATCTCCACAAGAAGGTTGCCGTTGTCAACGATATATGTTCCTTCACAGCCGAAGACTTCAAAATGACAGCGCCCAAGTTCATACAAAAATTCCGCCAAGGTAATATTCCAAGGGATCTTCTCCGTAGGAAGGTAATATCTTGTCCAGAGTTTCAAGACGACAAGGTTAAATTTAAGTCCCTCGACGATAATAAATCCACAGTTCATCGTCCAAGATAATCACCACGGATTTATCTGTCCACAATTTGGAATCTATTTTGATCCCAGCATTTCGGCTCAAAGACGCAGTAGAATAATTACAGCAACTCTCTTATGATCACAGGAATTATAAATAGATAATCCTGGACGTGTGGAGCTCAAATCTACCCATTAACTATTATGTAGAGTAAAACTGCTACATCATACTGTATAAGCTGTTGACAACTGCTGACGGCGTGACTTAGCTCAAATCTCCTATATATATGACTGCACAAAAACCCCAGTCTAAAAACGCATTTACAACAGCATCTTGTAAACATAACCTTACACTAGCTGACAAAGCGGAATTAATAACCCGAATTACATCACTTCATATATATAAATTATGGGTGGACTCCAAGGATCTTTGCAATGTTTTGATCTTTTAAACATAAACAGTTTTTTTTTGGGACGTCAGTTACTAAGTAGCATCTGGGGGAATCCCGTTCCCCTATTGTGCAATTAAACAGTGCACTTAGCAAAAACAAACTAGGGGTATTCCCCTTTCTCTTTTATAGTAACCAAAATACTTTCCGTGAGAAATCTTTTCTCAAATTAAAAATTGAGGAAAATAATATTTTAAAAGTTTAATCAGAAAAAATGGGGCCATCCACTATAACAACATACAAGACGGGCGTGCGTATTCGGCTTATTCACTTAGGTGGGATCTAATAATGGTAAGGATCCAAATATAAAAAAAACGGGGTTCGAGGAGAAAAATTGGGGGCGCTTCTTCTTGGAAATTCCTCATGTCTCCGTTAAGTGGTGTGTGACATTCTGAACGTTATGTTGATTCAAAGGTCGCTTCTATGAGAGTTGCAAAATAAAAATCCCTTTTAATGGCGGGATTGTTTTCGTATCTATGGACGACCCATTACCAAACATCAGGACAAATCGACAGTGTCCATTTGCCGTTTTGTTGTGGGGGTAGAGGTCGCAGGGTGACATGACTTTCTCGGATTCGTATCGATCATACAAGGAGGCGTCAACCAATGATTAATATAATGAATGAGAAAAATGATTTCTGTACGTGACATTATAGAGACCACAATCTGGAAAAAAAAAGTTGGAACACTCACCACCATTTCTTACATTGCTCACCCGGGACAGTTAAAAGCCTACAAAGCTCATGTTTTCACTCATGTGGAAGACCCACCTTTCATTCAAAACTTGCCCTATCCAACCCCAACCAATCAATATTGGGGGGCATTGCAAGACTGCTGATGACGATGCCTTATTCATCATTGGTGGGGGAGATGGGGGAAAGTTTCGAAATCGTTCAAATTTTTCAACATTTTTTTCCTCCCAAGATTGCAGTGGCGACATTAATAGAATACCTTTGTCGTCATTTCCTTCAGTGAATTCAGTAATCCATGAATTAAAAGCACCGATGAAGTATTGATTTTGCAGTTGCAAAATAGAGACGAAACCAACTAACGATAAATACAGTGGCGACCTTAAACAACTTCTCAATGTAGGAAAATCGATTTGCAAGAATTCGGTTTGGTCCGTTTCAAAAAGTCCATTTCTGTCCGAATCATAATCTGTTGATAAAGTCAATATGGTCATTATATTTTTCACAGAACATAAATTGGGCATTGTGAATTTCTACGGCTGGTCTTTAAAGGTGCTTGTTCCGATTTATGTGTATTGTGTTCTCTACTTGATATGAGAGCCTGGCACTTGCACATACACCCCATCAAGTACCGTGGGAAACAAACTTGCGGTTTTGATGGTAGGCGCAATAATGCATGTTGCAAAGCCCTATTCAATACTGTGCTAATATTGATGGTTAACCACTAAAACGGCGGTTTTTTGTTTATATCTTGGGAATGAAATGGATTTGAGGGCTCAGATTTCATGACGAGAATGAGAAAAATACGGCCTTTCATCTGATATCAAAATCGATACTACTTCCGGTTAAATCAGGGGGTCCCAAAGACGAACGGAACACGCACCTTTAAGAAATACAACCTATTTAAAATGGGATTAAAACGTGACATTTTTTCTATCTGTATTCTTCTCACTTAAAGGGAACACTCATTTTTCCTCTACATATTTCCACGCACTTGCTACAGTTAATATTCTCCTGAAGATTTCCTATTATTTTCCACGTATTTACTACCATTCTTGTTCCTGATATTTCAACTCTTTGGTGTGCGTAATATTCACTCATTCATGCAATTTAAAATGTGAAGTACTAAAGACCCCCGAGGCCTCCTGTGCGCTTTGCGTTCAAAATCTAATTTAAAAAAGGCTCGTCATATAAAATGTTTACATAGAGTAGAAGCTGATAAGCAAGTCCCAACTCCTGAACCTGACGTTGACTATTCCGTGTTGTTATACATTGTTATACATCTTAAAGGCATATAAGAGCATGAACAGCAACCATCCAGTTAGCTTAGTGCTTATCGTTTGGTGCCGCAAGAGCGATTGATCTCATTTTGAAACAGGTTCGCCTCTCCAGATGTGGGGCGTATTCTTGAAGAGCATTCCAGATGCGAGCAGATGACGGAACGAAGGATCTCTGGAGCAAACTAGATGTGAAAGAGGAACTTCAACAGCTAAGTCATGGGATATTATGGAGCATCTGATCCGGGATCCAACTGTAGATACTCTGGAACTAGTTGTCACAAGAGTTCTGGAGCCTCTCGATTGTACATACGATGGAACGGTGTGAGAACCCCAAATGTTCTGCAAATTCCAGATCCTAGATATTTTTTTTCAGTGAGGCCAATGATGCGGAAGGGACGTCTTCAGTTGAGACAGAAGTAGGATGCTCCAATCCAATCCAATCTTAAATCTAATTGTAACCTTGTGAAGCTTTCTTGAACATTTGTAAATATACTAAGGTGTACGTTACAGCTCTTTCGTGTTCCACAAAGGTAAAGATGCATATATTCGTGAGTCTACACAAAATGACACGAGCTTACATAAACTTATATTATTCGATTAGTTCAAAGCAATATGTGTGTGTGACAGGAGTTTGAGTTCTTTGGAGCAATTCCGTGACCGTGGAGAGCAGAGCATCATTTCTCAGTGGATTTGTCTTCCATGAAGGTTAATGAACAAATTTAGCGGGGGTGCCCTTCGTGAAAGTGCGGGCGGAATCCAGGAGGGGGAAATTCATAATACAGGGGTCAAAAATGAAAAATGCTTGGACTGCTGTAAAAAGGTAACCAAAGTGTTCTTCTTGGTACAAGGATTAAAAAAGGTATAGTTTGTACCCCTTACAAGGTATGGTTACCGAGGTATAAGACAAAATTCGTCAAACGTCAAAGGTCATCACGAAAGGTTAAATCTTACATATTGCTCCGATTTCTTCAAAAATGGGCTCAAATTGTTCATCTTTCCTCAGAGACTGCAACAAAAACATTTTGCACTGTCTAACATATTTTTAAAATTCGGAGATCAATAGAGGTCAATGGTGTTGACCTTATTTGTCATTTATCTCGATAAACGAATACAAATGAGAGTGTCAACTACTTTTATTGTTGTGTGTTTATCTTGTTGTTCTTACATTTCTCTTAACTTCCCTCCTTCAAGGAGTGTTAAAAGGTATTACTCTGCTTTGCTTTTTTACCACAATGAGATCAGTGAACCGCTTACGTGCTTTACAGTACAAAACCCAATCAATTGTTTTGGTAATTTGGTGTTCTGAAAATCGTGAACCATAATATCCAAAATTAAGAATTGGGTTCGAATATTCGAAATGTGTTTTGAGAAAAACTGGACCGTCGCCTAATTAGCTTTGCCTGAGAAATATAACAGGATGTTTACTATTAACTAGAGAGTAATGCCACAACCTCGAACAGAACCAAAGAAACTGGTTCATTTTAACACAGTTAAGCAAAACAATTAAACTTCCCAACCCTCATACCCCAAGGCAATTTACTTATAAAATAGTATATAAATTCTACGGTGTCAAATTAGCATGTGAAGGTCTATAATTTTCTGAATAACACTAATTTTACCTTTACAACGCTTTTGGAATGTTTCGTTTAGCATGTGCTTACCTGGTTCCGGCTCTTTTATTTTTGATTGTTCACTTGTAATTAGAAACGTATTCACTATATAGATGACCGTTGTCCCCGTCAGAATAAGAAATATATTTTGTATCGAAAGTCCGTTTCGGTAAGCAACCTAGAAATCAATTTAAAGAATTTAAACAGTATTAACTCCAAAGTGATTACATTAATTTACGTGTTAACCCAATGAAAGATTATTTTAGCAGCCACCGCCAGCAGCTATCAAAGAATTTTTGGTGAACAGATGCTGTTTTTCAAAATATTTTATAATAATTGAAGTAGTATATTAGAAAGCAGCCAACAAAGTGGAGAATGTCATTCTGCAATAGCCCGGGAGCTAGCAGACATTTGTAACCACTGACCTCTACACATGGATAGCGGGTCAGAGTCGCCGATTGAAACATCAGGAAGTTGGTTTTTGACCTATACAATATGGCGGGAAAGAATGCATACACCTTGTCCAACAATAGAACATCTGTGTGGAATATGTGCACCAGCAGGTGTATGCATTGTTTCCGCCATATTGTATAGATCAAAAACCAACTTCCTGTTGTTTCACTCGGCGACCATTCAACTGTGCGGCAGCCCGCTATCACATGTGTTTTGTAACACATCTCGAGTAAAAAAGTTTGATTGATTAAAGTGTACTAACAGGCTAATTTTTAATTTTAAGTATGTTTAAAAGATGTCTTTGCGGTCTGAAAGAAATAATATCTACTGCAATATAGATTGCCTTATTAGCAGAATTAACTAATAAATGTTGTCCATGGAGGTCGCCATGTTCGGCATGAGTGACGTTGCTGGGCATTGGTGACGTTGTATGACTTGAGAAGTCAATAGATAAAACCAGGTGTCTAAAGGTTCGTTCATACTACACTGCAACGTGCGTTGCGGTAAGTTGCAGTGCTCGAATTCGGTCTCTGTCCAGTATACTGCATTGCGGTACTGCAACCGAGTTAAATTTATTTTAACTGCAGCTGCAGCAGGCTACGTTGAGTTGCTGTAGCAAGTGATCGATATATCGGCACTGCACTGCACAGTGCAGCGAGGTATGAACGAACCTTAAAGGAGAACCCGTACAACGAATAATATTATACAATATACTCGTAAAATAATTATTGACCAACATATCGAGTGGGTGTCATCGAAGACACAGAATTATCTTAACCAGAAACAATTGAATTAAAACCATCTGGTCTGACCATGTGCTATTTAAAATTCGCCCTATTGTATGAACGTGTTATGCGCTACGGTCGGCACGTTGCGTCACACATGCCATAATAAATACCACTTATGAAAGAGTCAACGTTGTGTGAAGGTGTATGACAATACTGTGCCGTCGGTTTATATCGCATAACACGTATTACAAAATCCCATATACACTAGCTCGAAATTTAAATAGCGCATAGTCAGACAAAATTGGTTTGGACCATTTTTATGGTTAGTATAATTCAGTTTTCCATGAAACCACTCGATATGTGTTCAATAATTATTTTTATAAAGCGTATATTGTATAAGTTATTCTTAGTCGGTTCTCCTTTAAGGAATGTCTAGGGTACACCTGGGGGCCCCGGTTCACAAAGATACGATTCGATTTTAATCAAGCGTAATAACTCGATAAAAAGCGTAAGTTTGAACTTACAATCAAGTTCAAACTTACGCTTGATCGAGTTAAACGCTCGATAAATAAACTTACACTTGATCGGTAAGTCTTTGTGAAACGGGCCCCTGGTCCGAAAATCGGATTACATAGTGGGTCAAGTAGAAAATCAGTAACGATCGATTAAAAAAACTGGGGCCTGATGCGTGAAAGAATATAGCTGAAAAAGTTTGGTTATTAAATGTTCATTCATTTACTATTTAAGACCACTCGGTCTAATTATATCCAGCATGTGATTATATATACAAAAAGTCACCTGGAATTTTCTATTACTCTCTGATACATCAATCGTACCACAAATGATGCCATCACCAACCCAAATATTGAATGCTTTCTGATCCTTGTAGACTTGACACAAACCACATAAATTCTATTTGCATTTCCTGGGACCTTTAAAGTCTTAACTCAAGGTGCAATATCATGTCCAAAACTTGATTTCAATACGTGGATCCTGGGTTTCCTACCGGAAATCATTTTTACCGAAATTCCTATCCCACAATGCACCAACGATGTACGAGTAGATATGCATCACTCCATGCACGCTCGTGGTTTAGTGCGCCTCCTTCAAACTACGCGCACATTTTGTGGCGCAAAATTACAAGGCAATCAAAGAGTACTCGTTACTGGTAAAATGTATGTACAGCAAACGGTTTTCGCACAGTTATGACAGAAAAATGACCGTATGACACAAAACACCATAGAATATATAGGCGCTATTTATTTTATCTACTCGTACATCGTTGGTGCATTGTGGGATAGGAATTTCGGTAAAAATGATTTCCGGTAGGAAACCCAGGATCCACGTATTCCAATGCACGTCTTGTTTATTTGATTTAATATCAGAAACGACCTCCATGATGCTTTGAAACAGTGATAGCCCAGTTATTAAATATCATGAGTTGTTTTAAACAGTTTTGTTCTGCTTTGTTTTCAATTCATACCTATATAATGTACACAACTGGCCGTTGTGTTAAGGCGACGGAGAGTGTCCAAAGCCATTGCCAACCATTCTGCCAATGCAACTACAAGTACAAGGCTGAGAAGCCTAGACCTAGCTTGTTTTTACTCTGAACATGATAAGGTCAATATCTCATTATGTAATCGGTATCTTTAGTAGGGCAAACGATATCACCCAGCACTACAACTGCTTCAAAGGATAATCTACTGAATACTAACCCCACAAGTATATTTTTGTACTGGATCGATGAACTTGGATTGAATTTTTACCTTCACGATCAACTTTCTTCAAACGCCATCTTGTTGAAATCCAAAATGATGAACCTTTATTGCATCATCATCAAGCACAACCGATTTAAACCAAAAATGAACATTGTAAGAAAAACTTCTTTTCTGGTCACACTCTAACTTCTTGCAGGTGATACAGAAATTAATCCTGGGTCTCGTCCAATAAAGTACCCATGCCTCATATGCACCAAACCAACCAAATGGGGGCAAAATTACCTTCAATGCGATCAGTGCCAAGGCTGGTACCACACTGATTGCTTACGCATGCCTTTTTCAAGCATGACATGGATCTGCACCCAATGTGGCCTACCCAATGTTAGCCCTTCCCTTTTCCAGTCATTTTCAAGGATTTCGCTATCAAACTCGTTCAGTAGTCTTAGTGACCCCACTACTCAATCGATTACAAGTACTGAGGTTTTTGGCCCACCATTAGCCACTTCTTCACCAACTGATCACACCTCTAACCACCCAAGTACAAAGAAACGTAGGAATCACAAACTAAATGCCATTGTCGTCAATTGTGATGGTTTATTTGCCAAGTTACCACAACTTAAGACTTTGATAGACTTGCACAAACCAGACCTTGTGATTGGTACAGAATCTTACCTAAAAAGTTCTGTTTTAACCACAGAAACAGCACCTGGTTTTATCACCTATAGGAAGGACAGAGGGCAAGGTAACAAGGGAGGTGTTTTTGTGATGATTAGAGACTCACTCATAGCTACAGAAATTAATATTAACACTACCGATGCTGAGCTAATTCTGTTCGAAATCCACATCCATGGTCAAAAGCCATTGATCATAAGGTCCTTTTATAGACCACCTAAGTCCCATTAAAAAAGGTGTCGAAAAACCTTAACAGATATTCCGATGTAATGGCTGAACCATCAAAGTGTTGGCTTTTTACTCGATATCTGTAATGAATATCTGCTCGATCAAGTCAACAATGAGTCCACTAGAGTTACTGACGTCACCAAGAACATACTTGACCTGGTAGTTACCTCTCACCCTAACTATATTGGCAAATGTACAGCTATTGCCGGTTTGAGTGACCATCTAACACTGTACTTTACAATCAACACTAAACCAAGGCTGAATAAAAAAAAGTCCGTAGGCAAGTGTACATCTTTAGCAAAACGGATACACGCTCCTTGAAACAGGATATGCTCAGTTTCCAAAAGGAATTTCTAGACACCAATCCACTCTCCTGGAGTGTTGAAGATATGTGGAATTCCTTTAAATCTAAAGTGTCTATCCTCATGGACAAACATATACCACCTAAGCTGACAAGTACCAAACATTGTAATCCCTGGATCTAGCAGAAAATCAAGCGTGTGAGTAGTAAAAGCAGCACCTATGCAATGAAGCTAAGTTAAACAACAAACTTGCTGACTGGCGTTCATTCAGAGAGTACTAGAAATCTACTCAGAAAATCATTCGTCAGTATTACTGGTCATTCCAGAATAACATGTTTGATGAAAACGACAAATCAAAAAGAGCGTTTTGGAAATACATAAAGGCCAAAAAACTCTACATCAATCTCCTCAATCTCCTCTTTAGAGAGGGGCTCAAAAGTGATCTTCAATAGCAAAGGAAAAGCTGAATGTTTCAACGAACAATTCCGTTCAGTCTTCACTGAGGAAGACACCTCAACGGTTCCAACCATGGGGCTACGCCTCTCCTCAGCGTACGGCTGATCACATAACCAGTTCCTGTGAATGCGTCCGCAAACTTTGAAACCTTAAACTGTCAAAGGCTACGGGTCCTGATGGACTGTCAACTCGCATCCTGAAAGATCTTAGTGAGGAGATAGCACCCATCCTGACTGTCATATTTCAGCGCTCCATAGATACTGGCGATGTTCCGGAAGACTGGCGCAACGCAAACATACAGCCAATCTATAAGAAACGAAAGCGCAATGTACTATCTAACTATCGTCCGGTCTCCATCACATCAGTCTGTTGCAAGACATATACGGTCATATAATGAACCATTACAAGGAAAACAACATCATCATAGATGAACAACATGGATTCAGATCAGAGAGGTCCTGCAAAACTCTGCTTATCATCACCTCCAATGACCTAGCAATCTCACTGGATAGGGGAGAGCAAGTCGACGCAATTGTACTAGAATTTTCAAAGGCGTTCGACAGAGTACCGCACCAACGTCTGCTCAAAAACCTGAACCATTATGGAATCAGAGGCTCACTCCTGTCCTGGATTGATAACTTTCTCACAAACGATCTCAGCGTGTCATGGTGGATGACGAGTCTTCAAACTGGGTACCAGTTTCATCAGGTGTCCCCCAAGGAACAGTTCTCGGACCATTGTTGTTTCTAACATTTATCAACGACTTGTCATCTGGTATTTCATCTAAAATTAGACTCCTCGCTGACGATTGCCTACTCTATAGACCAATTAACAACATTGACGACTCCAAAGCCTTACAACAGGATCTTGATACACTCCGTCAATGGTCTACAATTTGGAATATGAAGTTTAACACGGACAAGTACCATACCATTCATGGGAGGCAGTCTTCTTTCCAAGGTAACAGAATACCCATACCTAGGTTTGACGTTAATTAACCAACAATCTGTCTTGGAATACGTACATAAACAACATCACTGCAAAAGCATCCAGCTGTACCGGTGTGAAAGCAAATATAGTCCGGCGGGGGCCATAGTCCGGGCTCCATAGATGATAACGAAATAAAGCGTGAAACTAATGTTGCGTTAAGAGTCATCTGAATTGAGTGCCCTATTCCTTACCGTTGTAGCCGGACTGTGAGTACGCCGGACTATAATTACTTCTACACCGGTTCTCTTACTTCCCACGCACAGTCAACTGGTGGAACAACCTTCCTGGAGATGTCCTCACAGCTCCATCAGCTGAGGCCTTCAGGGAAGCTGTAGCAGCACATATCTAATTGAATCCCGTGTTTTTACTCGCACCTTGTAAATATTAGCACAACAACAGGCACTGCTCGAGAGCAACCAAGTATTTTCCTTAGCACAACATCCTATTTGGAGGATTATGCTGAGTATCAACGAAGAGGTAGAGGTAGATTGAATCGGACTAACCCGATTCAGAAGAACTTTACAAAACTTGTCATAACTTTTGAATCAAAACTCCAAATTACACCAAAAAAATTTATCAAAGATGAGATTATGTACAATCAAACACTTATTAAAATACTCACAACTATTTGCATTATTGTCTCAGAAAAAATCGCTTTAAAATCCTGCGATTTTATTGATACACGCTGTAAAGATCAAGGATTATTTCGTATAAAATTATGTTCAAATGCAAGGTTGGACAGTATAGCTTATGGAGGAGTGAGTAACACTTCTCTCGCACAGGCAGATCAATTTCCACGTGTTTTGCCGTGACATTAATCTCAGTGATTTTATTAATCATTGGTAGACACTTTATAGGTTATAATACTGAATTCAACAACTCACCGTATCTCCTTGTACAGGAGCGTACCGTTGTTGATTCGTTATCAACCCACAGTTGATATGCAAATTAGCGCGTTACGCCCGGCGCAGTGTTCACGGAAGTGCGTTTACGTGGTACGCTTAAGTCGACGCACTGTTCGTCACGTTTGGAACTCTGAGTACGCGCTAGGACACCAGGTCAGGGGCCGGTAGTCCCCGCGCGCGTGGAATGTTTTTTTGAAGCCCAGTTGAAAAAACGAAAATGGCTGACAGCGTGCGTATTTTCATGCGCCCTAAAAAACGTACGGCGCTTCGCAAATTGTAATCGCTGCGTCCTTGAGCAAATACACACTTTTTAACGCATTGTTTTTGTTTCTTTATTGTCGTGTCTGTGTTTCATTTTGTACAAAACAAACAAACAAGTTGAAGTTAATTCTTTTCTCCGCATTTTTCTTTCCCCGTTAATTTTGGTTCTTACTGCTTCTTGAATATTTACACGTCTTTTAAAAGATCTCCATTTCAAAAAATAGACCTGTATCAGACAAAGATAACACTCAACAAAGAAATACAACTGAAATAAGAAAAAAATGATCTTTTTAAATCGAGGTCCGAAATTGGACAGCCAAATTGGTGAAAAAGGTACCTTGAATAGTATAAAGCAATAACAAATGGGAAAACAAAAGCAATAGACAAATAAATGTAGTGCTAACGAATTAGCCCCTGTCTCCGTGGCCCGGTGTTCCCGACTCACAGAAACTAACAGAACGTGAAAAAAACGGAAGGTCTTTATGGGCGTTTTTGCAACTGGTGGTTGTGGCCACCTTATAATTATTTAATAAAAAGAACACAAAGAGAGAGGAAGAGAGACAAGACATTAAGATAATGAAAAAAACCCGAAATGAGTAAAAAAGAAGCAAAGAAAGAAAAGAATGAAAATATACTTTTAAAAAAAAAGAAATGTTTTTTAAAAAAAATAAAAAGTTAAGCTGACAACAATCCTAGGCAGATCAATATAGATCTGCCTCAACACTCATGTGATTTTGCCATGGTTCCAAAAATTTCTTCTTGAATGTCCTATTTAACAATGTTTGGTTTAGAAAGAAAGAAGAAGAAGAAATGAACTAATGCAATTTCTGTTTATTTTTTATGTTATTTATGTCAAGTTCGGGTCAGCGCCACAGAGGCAAACGTTGGCATGAAATAGAACAACAAATGCGCAAGAACCATCAAAATCCACGCAGCATAACTGTCCGCGTACTATTTTACGCTGCCATTTGGTCGTTGAAATCGCCCCGCTGTCACCCATACCCCCAAATTTTACCCAAATCGCTCGAGGATGCCGGGAAATATCCTGTGCTCCGCGCCGTACGTACACAACTACGCACGGCTTCATTCGAACGGGCTAGAGCACTCTAGTTAGTATATAGCTCGGTGCACCAGGTGCAAACTGCAAGCAACAAGTGCCAAAACTAACATTTGTTTTTAGATTTTTCTAAATATTTTTAAACTAGGAAAGATTTCCGTGAACTAGGAACATTTAGTATTATATTGAGAATCATTATGTTCTCTATACAGATATTAGAAGTTTTCAAAGATTTTCGTTGTGTTGAAAGGGAGTCAAACATGTTCCAGAGGGTTCATCAACATCAACAACTCTGCACCGATGCGTCCCGCGTAGTTTTATTCATGCTGTGTGATTTGTGATGAACCACGTTGTAACATGTTTGAATCCTAATCAATGGCCTCTTAAAATGACACCTGGGAAGCCATTATAAAACGTACTAACATAAGAACTATGCGTTGCCTTACTTTCATGCTGATTCCACATGTCATTTTTTTACATTTTGGAATAAAAATATTTTTTTTAACTTGAGCCCTATAATCTCCTGCAGAAACCACGGGATAAAAGTGTACATCAAAACGAATCTGATCATCCCTGATAAAAAAAAAGAATTAGGGACATTGAAGCAAAAGTGGTAACTTTGCTTAAAAGCGTAAAAGGTTTTGCAGGGCGACCAAAATAGCCATTCTGAAACATCGTGGATTTCCATATTTGGGGTATTAAATACCCATGGTTGCTTCTTTAAAATGTGAAAGGAAGGAAAATATATCTATAGAGGGATCAGAAGCACACAAAAATACAATTTCAGTTGTTTCCCGCGTCCTTGAACTTGTACAAAAGAAGTTCACAATTTTCTCCTGGAAAACAATTTAATTTCCTCCAAACTAATAAACCAAAACCGCAACCGGCCAATACAATCAAATAAATAAATCATCATGTTGGGTGGGGGTTTTTTATCAATTGTGTTGGACTAGTATGAGGCAATTAGGTGTTCAGGTACCGGGAACCTTTAACAAAAACTTTCATTTATAGCTAATTCCTCCTTATTTTCTGTGTACAAAGAGATATAAATGGGTGCAATAGCATGAGAATGTAGTAAGCAAAAGTCCTACAAAAAAAACACACCAACTAATATCAAATCTAACATGCATAATAAAACGTCGTCAAATAATATAATACACAAACCAACATCTATTTCATCAAACTCACAGCGCCTTTGTTACCTATATTATTATGCCGCCAATCAGGAAACCGTCGCAATAATTTCGCTTCACCTTTGCCTGGCAACTGGCCAAGCGCACAATCCTATCAGCACTTAGATTGTAAATATTCCCCTAACAGCTACCCGAATATCGCTCGGGTTGACGAAGTAAAGTGCGGTAAAGTGCCTTGCCCACGTGTACAACACATTGGCCGCAGCGGGCTCGAATCCACAACCTTCTGATCATAAGTCGGCCGTCATATCCGACTGGACCACATGTGCCCTCATGAGCACAAAGGTAGATACACTAAACGAGGTATACATGAACGTAAATATTTAATACAGGTGACGAGGAGTAGCTTCATATCACTCTTAGTATATTATAGTTCCCAAGAAACTCTGCCACATATATAAAATATGTGATGTTTTCATTTGTAATTTTGCATTAAAGAGAACCCTATTCTATAAACCCCCTCTATAATTTACTTTTGATTCTCTAAAGTATGTATTATTATGTTGAACAATTCCCAACAGTGAAATGTCAATCTTACATAAGGGCTGTCATGAGAAATATGTGTGTGCCTCAATGCATATCACAGTGTCTCAGGTCTGTTTAATTTTCCATAGACTGTTTGAAATAAAGCATGACCTCAATGATGCCGCCATGCCGCCTGAAATTTTAGTACCTTTTTTACATCCATACGCGAACCCATATAGAATCAAAAACGCTCTACATTTTCAAATTATGTTGGTCGTAATATATGAATATCTTTTGGGGATTAGGATCTTTAGAGTTTTGTTCTTTGGCCTTCTTTTAGCAACATTTTTACTGGATTTATTTTTCATGCATGACTGCAAGAGGGATGAGGTAATGTGAATGTGACAATTGCTCCAAACTCCCTTGCTGGTAAAAAAATATACTAGACATTTTTAACAGTTCTTGAAACCTAAAACATATGACATTTACACCCGTGGGTGGGGCAAATCAATATTGAAATGGATATGGGTGTAATTATGGCTGGCGCTTCCGAAAACCCATGGCATTCGGGGAAAAGACAAAAAATGGGTTTGAAACAGGCCAAAGGCCCCAAAAAAAATAAAAAAAACGCAAAAAAAACACAACAAAATAAACAAAAAAAAAAACAAAAAAACAACGACAAAATACTCAAAAATTAACAATCATCCATAACCCCAAACCTCCTCCCACGCAACAGCTCCAACACAATAACTCGAGGTCCGGTCAAAACACCCCACCAAACCGCGACGCCAGTAAAGAAAACCCCCCGACCCCCCACACCACCTCCTCCCACGCACCGTCACCCGACTATCACCCACCAGGATCTGTAAAGCACAGCACTCCCCCCCGCCCGTTTGTGCTGGGGGGCTAATCCCTCCCGCCACCTGGCCCGCGAAACACCCCCTATGGCACAAGTAGCACCAGCACCCCCCCGCCCCCTCCTAACCCCCCCCCCCCCACCACTCCCCCCCCCCCCCCCCCCCCCACACCACCCGCTCCCCCCCGCCCTCCCCCCCCCCCCCCCCCACTCCACCCGCCCACGGGTTATACCCCCCCCCCCCCCCCCCCGGCCTCCCCACCCTCCCCCCAAAAGAATAAAAAAAATCCCCCCCCACCCCCCACACACACCCCACCCTCCCCATTTTCGCCCTACCCCCCCCCCCCCCCCCACCCTGCCACCCTCCCCCCCCACCTTTACGCCCCCCCCCCAATTGCCTCGGCCCCGCCCTCCCTTGTTTTTTTTTTCTCGCTGCCACCTTTGACCCCCTTTTCCCCCCCTCCGGGTCGTTTTAATCGACACTTATTGCCCCCCTTTCCCCCCCCAGGGGTCTTGATGACACCCTTATCATTTCACTATTTTCCCAACCACCTACGGGACTTTGGGTGACAGTTTGGTACGTTGTTAAAAGCTATGGGTTCTTTGGTGACCCTTTTCAAATAATATGGGGTCTTTGGATGCCACCGGTGGTTACAATGGGGTCTTAACAAGCCTTAACGTGCGCATCACCTCCAGCTGGGAGGCCCCCAACCCCCATTTCCAACACCACTGTCAACGTCTAAGCCTTCCACTATTGCCTCCATCACGGATGTTCTGCGTCTCATTGTGAAACACATTGCGAGCACGCGTGTGGTGTTGCTTAGAATCCAATTCAACGAATTATCCTTTAATACCCCGTACCAACTTTGTGGATTAACAACGCCAGTGCAATCACATGATTTGAAATGTCTCTTAGTTAACGCGCCGGAAACCCTGGGAAATTCTCCATCAATAAATGGATAACGAACACCTCATATACCGGAACAAGCACGTTTACGGCCAGGCAACAACATTGAGGATGGTTTCGAGAGGTGTTTGGCAACCAGGAGTCGTGTTGTCGCGCCGATCTACGATCAGCAGCTTTGGACACTTTTATCCAGATTGGCTTCTCTCCATAGATTTGGAAATCCAAGGACATCGCTTGAACTGAGCCATGAAGGATTGTCTGCAAACAGATGTTCTTTGCATGCCAAGAATGGACCTTTTCCAGAGGCCCAGGGAGCGTGGCTCAAACCTCTCATGTTCAACAATGCATACCAACAACAAACCTAGGAGTGCAGACACGTCGTTTTTTTATCTATTCTACTCTTCAAATTGGCGCACAATGCAGACTTTCACAGATGTGAAGAAACTCACCAAGCTTTGGAGGACGAACTCACTCCCTTATTAAGTGACTAAAACCACCCTACGTGCAAATCCATGCAGACACAGTTGTGTGCTTTCGCATCTACGCAACCGTGAAGCCAAAGGTCAGCTTAAAGCCTGATCTGGAACACCCGGATCACTGGTGATAACCTTTCCATCTAAGAGTTACTTTGGACTGTACTCTCTCCCTTATAAAATCCACATCAAGAAGACGAAATATAAGTTGTTCACGCCGCAAAACTTCTGAAACAATACTCACCGGCACATTCGATCACACACACATACCTGCATCGACAGCACTGCGCCCTGTGTTACTCAGTGCAGATTAGCCACTGCTGTAATGGAATGATCAACACTACAAGAAGCTTGACCCAGCTTTTAATGTCTCATGCCGGCCTTAAATCACAGGATGTGTCGCCATACTCAAACGAAGAACTTATACATCCTAGGGAGGAATTGCTCCACCAGAACATCCGTCCTAGTGTACCGAGGCATGCAAGAGCGTAGCTGCCATGCAACCTAATGTGAGCAACCCGATGTCCTGACAGAGACCTGCTGCTAAGCTGCTAAACCGCTTTTAAAAGCATAGAGAGTTTCTTCAGCAAAGTTCACCCATTGAAACGTCTCTAATGGGTTTTAAGAGAGTCAACATGTGGAACGACAGACCACTATCCACCAAGTGAACTCTATTTGTATTTGAACTTGGTGAGCATCTTTCACCTGTAGCTGACTCTCATGGAGTGGAATGGCGATTCCTCAACAGATTGAGAATCGGAATCGGCAGATCTACGGTTTCCCTTGCAGAAGTGAGTCTACCTGGAGCAGATCACGACACTACCTGTGGTTGTGGAAAACACCACAGAAACTGGAACTCCTCTGGTCTGCCGACTGTGGATGCAACAATGCACAGACTAGGACCTTGCAGCCAGATGTTGTACCCATCTCTGCTAGATCATATTAAAAAAAGAAGAAATACCACGTCCGTTTAAACACGGCAGAATAATGCACAATGGAGACCCCCCTTTCCAAAACCTGAATTTTTTTGCAGTCTGGGGAATTCAAGGTGTTTTCGACCACGTGGTGCATACTGCCCTGGCGTTTTTGGGCACAGGACCGGGCTCCTCCACACACCTGCTTTCTCAATATGGCGGTGTTGTTTTGCCTCATCACAGTAAATCAATCGAAAAAAACGTGCAGTGCAGGATATCTTAGCTCCTTGAAAGGGTGGGATAAAAGATCAATGTCGCAGGTTCGCCGGGGGGGGGGGGGGGGGGCTTGCCATTCCGATGATACAAAACATATTTCTCTTCCATGTTGGTTTCTCATGGTCCGCAACCTCGCAACGTGCTCAACTTTCCCAGCTGCTTTTAGAATCTCTGTCTGCACGTTTTCAACAACAGAACCATTCACTACTAAATCAACCTTTCCTAAACAAAGGTCGATCGTATGCACATTATCATATTAAATGTGCAATTTTCTTTTCATTTTGTAGATTCCTGAATGTATATGAATATTTTTCAGGAAATTATTTTCAATTTTATTAATGGATTACCACTAATATATTTTTGCAGGTGCAATGCCGTTTTTTAAGTTATTCAATACGTATGTGCAATAACCAACGTTTTAATATGTTTTACCCAATTTTGAAAATTAATATTAATATTTAACTTTCGGGTAACAAGATGACATTTTTATAAAACCTGAAATTAAAATGAAACGATTGAAATAATGGCCTGTCAATGTTGCCAGCGGCTTGTTTGCAAAACTTAAAATCAACGTTGGCTCAAACATTATCAAAGTGGCCCAAAATTTCCAGATCTGAACCATTAAGTTTTTTTTCTTGCTGAAGCAATCTGAAAGCCAGAGTCCTAGAGACATATCTGGTTGACCACCTGGCTTCGCCAGGTCAGACAGACAAGGAGAAATTGCAGTGTTGTTTTCTCGCATGAGCCACAAGCCCCGGTGTGGCAGGACAATATAGTCCTCCGGCTCACGTCCTGAACAATGTGGAACAATAGGGCAATCGATTCGTTGACTCTTCACGCAAAAACATTAGTTTCAATCAGCTTTTTTCCGTTGTCGTCAATGGCGCCCGGACTATGATACTGCCGGACTATGATTACTTTCACACCGGCTGTGCGCTGACCGTAGCTGGAGCTTCTGTATCTGTCATGCTTTATGTTTCAAAACTGTTTAACATGTTTTGGTATCCTTCATTTCATTTCCAGCGCCAAACATTGGCACAAGTCATATTACCTTCAAAATCTTGATGGCTCAGGCGCAATCATGCATAAAATATAAACGCAATATATATAAACCAAAAAAAATAGCATACAGCATGTAATTTTTAAAGTGTATTTTGTTTTACTCATCTATGGGACTCTCTAGTTCTTAAGTGGCATTTTGTGCCGTCTGTTCATTCATGGTTCGACGGGCCTGTTCACTTATATCCACGATAAAAGCTTATTCTCAAAATTTTGGTATTCCGATCTTGCGGTTTTTGTGTTATGAGCAATTCCCTTGTTTCCCACGGTCATAGGCCACTATCGTTGACGGACAGAAAATACAACATTGCGAATCTTACCGATCCGATCGGAACTTAGCACGTAATTTTGGTATTACTCCATGCTAACGTTTCAGATGATATCAAAACTTGTTTTAGGTGTCGAGGGACGAAGGTTGTTGATCACGAAAAGCTCCTTTCACACCGTTTTTGATGCGCCGTTTGAAATATTTTTTTGTGGCGTCAAAATACATTCACCGTAAGTGAAACGTATAAACCGACAAAAGATATATTACAGCGACATTTTAATTATTAAGCAGCTTTGACAATACTACAAATTCAGATGATCTAATGAGATTACAGGCTGACTCAGAAATTTCCTAAGAAGGGCGCCCTCAATTTCCAAAAAAAAATCGTGTTTTTTGCATGTATAATGCTTGTCCAATACTAATCACGTGTGAAATTGCTAAGAAGCTTAAATCGAAGTCCTTCATTAAAAATCACAACTTGTTTTTAAAAAATTCCGTATTCGGAATTTTTGTTATACACAGTATCCTATGGGACGTAATACTACACATAACTGTTTACTACCTGCAATCAAAACGAAAATCCGATTTCATCTCAAATTTCGGAATGGTGCATTTTAGAGGTTTACTTCGTTAGTCTAGTTTGACTATTTTTCATTATTACACAAACAAATAAATATTTCGAAATCTCTGAGTCAGACTTTAAGAAATCAATTGTTTGTGGCTCCTAAAGCGCGCAATTTAAGCCTAGCAGCTGATGAGTTAAATGCGCCATACACCAAGGCTGCAATAGGGGAGTTTCCCGTAGCCTGACCATCTGACACACTTTTCTGACACACTTATGAATTCGGAAACCCTTCACGAAAATTAATCACATGTTTATTCCGTTACGTTTCCGAATCATAAGTGTGTCAGTGGGTCAAGTTACGGAAATTCCCTGCAATAGTGCCATGTACTTCAAGAACCAATGCGGCAAATGCGTCAACACCCTAGTTCTAATTAAAATAAAGCGGAACCTACCTCAACCATTAAACCCCATAACCTGCTGACGAGTCAAAAGCGCCACACAACCCTATGCTGTAATAGTGCCCTTCCAGCTTGGAAATAGTTCCCGCCATCTGAAAGCACATACATAATCCTCGTTATTACTTTCATTTCATGGCATACAATTCAGTTATTTATTAAATCTAAAAATATAAATCAGATCTTTATTTATCATTAACGGACGAAGGACTGTTTATTTATACGATTTTTAAAGTTGCCCAGTCCACAGTCAACTTTTGGAAAAAGCGAAACTTCAAATATTATAGGATGGACAATCCATTCATTTTCTCTATTGCCTGTTGGTTACTGAAAACGAATCTGGGAATCATTCGGCCTAGAAGATTATTTATTGTTATAATGGACTTCTAAATTTTTTGTTCATAAACCAATAGCACATTGTCCTATTCATTTCAGGCAAAGACAAAAAGCGACATACTTTGTATTACTTTTGTGAGAATTCCTCAAAAAAGGAGCGTAATAAAAAACAGCTAAACGATTTTCAAGAAAAAAAGTCATCGACATCCTCAATGCAGAAATAATTTTAATTTATTTATTAGTTTTTATTTACAACCTGCTTGGGAGACCATTTCCATTCAATTACCAAACATTGTTCTACCATGGTGCCCAGGATGGCCCCAGCGGCCATCATAAATACAAATAACATCACTCATGATTAAAAGCTTAACTTACAAACATACGAGCGTATATTAAAGTAAGCAAATATAGCCAAGCACTCTTTTAAAAAGTGCACATCATATGCAGAGTAAAAGTGCTGGTGGTCACCGCCCTCTGTGACCACCCATGAACAAAATCAAAGTGATATTAAGTGATATTATGTATAAGAAATTATCTGCACTTTATCTTAAAATAATGAGATTAAGATAACCAGTAATCTAAAAAAGAATTATACACATAACAAATATCATGACAGGCATACAGTAGTACTAACAATATTCCGTAATTGTTAGAAACGAAAGCACACACCACCTCACATGTACAAAATGAATGACACTTTTTCAAATTTTACACTATATTTCTGTACTTAGTGCGCCTATCTCCAATGGAGGGAATTAGTTCAACCAAATAACCAAAGGCTGCCACCAAGAAGAATCCAGTAAAGTTACCTGTGATCTTTTTGGATTCCTTGCACTGTAAACATGGGTATAGACCCAGAATCATGCTTCTACTCTCTCAAGAGGCGGATGTATGCATAGTCCATTTTCCGGAGGCCCCATTTTTGAAATCAAGATGGCTGCCGCAACTGAATGATCCATCCATCCTTGACCTTAAAATTGGGGTAGACACCAGAATTTTGCCGCTACGAATCTCAGGGACCGAGATATAGTGCAAACGCAGAGTCCACTCGCGGAGGATCGGGGGTGCACGAGGGGCTATTCTTGTTGCTATTGGTCTACGGTTATATGCCACATTAAAGAGAAAACCTGTTTTTTTTCGACCGATCAACCTCTCGGCCGAAAAAAGTTTTCAAAAACTAAAACATTCATTTTCAACGATAAATCTGTAAAATCGAAAAACTGGGATTCAATCGATAAGCAAGATTTTAACAAATCTTTTTTTTTTCAAAAATCTCTTTCATTTAACAAAACAAATAATTTTTCGATTCAAAAACACTGTTTTGGTTTCGTCAAAATAAATAGTTTTTCTCTTTTATGTGCAAATTACTTGACCATATGTATACACCACATCTATACCCTAACCAGTGGGCTACTGTCTCGCAATAAATTAACTTCTAAAATAACCCTGAAAAATCGGATTCATTTGGCATTTTTATGTAGAATATGACCTTTTTTAATTTGACGTTTGTTTGAATTTATTGGTAAATAGGCATTTTCTAAGCAAATTGACCTCTAGATGACCTTTGACCTTTGGGTCACTCTGAAAACCCTGCTAACAAACGTCAGACTGTGGGCCCTCCCCTACCTTCATGGTCGAAATATCAGCCCTTATTCAAGCCTAACGAAACGCTAGTTATGAATATGATAAAATCCCATCCCCAAGAATGATTGCTTCCCCCCCATTGCATGATTGACCTTCCCACACGTCGTAACCGAGTCTATTGCAAGCCATAAGGCCATAACGTATATGGCCGCAACGCGTTTGCCCCGACTTTCAGCAACGCGTTCGACATTTTCGTCAGCACGCGTTGCGACATTTCAGCAACGCGTTGCGGTGTAGCCAATCAAATCATGAATTTCTGTGACGTCTTTCAAAAAGTAAACTCAAAAACGCGTTGCCTAGATCTTTGCAACGCGTGCAAACCTTCACAACGCGTTGCGACTTCACAACGCGTTGCCAGCTTCAACAACGCGTTGCGAAGTCCCCAAGCCATAGGGTCAACGTATGTGTCGCAACTCTTTTGGTGAAAAAGTCCACGCGTTGCGACTTTCGGCAACGCGTTGCGACATTTCAGCCACGCGTTGCGACATAATCGGCAACGCGTTGCGGTGTTGGCGAATCAAAATCATGAATTTCTGTGACTATTTTTTCAAAAATATAATCTCACAACGCGTTGCGACCTTCACAACGCGTTGCACCTTCACAACGCGTTGCGGCAATACGTTTATACCCTTTGTCTTTGGTCCTTCCAACGCGTTGTGAAGTTTATTACAACGTGTTGTGAAAGCCTCGCAACGCTTGGGGGGTGACCGCTTGCAACGCGTGTGAAGGCCATCGGGTCCATACGTATTTCCGCCCCCCCCAACGCGTTGTGGATTCTATTTTTTGAAATACGTCACAGAAATGCCTGATTTTTTTTTTTGGCCGATGCCGCAAACGACGTCTCCGAAATGTCGGCAAACGCGTTGCTACATTTTCTCAACAACGGCGTTGCGGCAATACGTTATGACCCTATGGCTTGTGGACCTTATTAACGCGTTGTGAAGCTTGCAAGCGTTGTGAAGCTCGCAAAACGCGTTGTGAAGGCTTGCACCGCGTTTGGGTTGAGTTTCACAACGCGTTGCTTATACTTTGCAACGCAGTTGTTGGGTCTATTTTTTTAAATAGTCACAGTGAAAATGATCATTTTAATTGGCCGACACCGCAACGAGTTGTGACATTTTGGGCAACGCGTTGCTACTTTCTCGCAACGCGTTGCGGCTACGTTAGGCCTTTATGTCTGCCATAGATGTTCGCACTCCCACGCTATATAAACACGCGTTCTTGCTTTCTATTGAATTGAACATTGGGCATTTGTAATCTATAGTGGTCTGCAGCTGGGAGTATACAATTTTTTTATCTTAACTGTCTGTGATTAACGGGAGGCAACACCAAACTATTGTCATATGTTCTTTTCCAAACTTGGAAAACTTCTATAACGAGAGATTTTAAGACATCAATTTATGGTGTCATATGCAATCGATTTATTACCTTGTATTTAGTTGCAGAAGGTCCCTAAAACTGAAAGCAAGTGAAATTTTGATTTGCTTATATTTTTTTTTAAAATGGTACTTAATGAAAGTTTGAACAAAGTTAACAAGAAAAAAATCTTTGGAAAGCTTTTACATCAGGGGCCACACCAGAACTTGTGATTTTTAGGACCTCGGACATGAAATCTCTCGTTACAACTTTACAGAACAATCGTTTGGACTGAACCAGACATACTGTGATGTAATAATTCAAATAACAAACTGTTAAGGGGCTGACTCGAGAATTTCTCAAGAATGGCACCTTCATTTTTCTATTTTGTTTTGTGCGTATAGATAATGCTTATCCATATAGATGAGGCGACACAATCACAGCTAGATCTACTACATTTTAGGTGCGAAGATATGCCCATACGTTACAGCATTCAATAACCTCATCACGCCTGATTGACGCGAATTTTAAAAGCTTTTGGTTACACACAGTATTGGCCATGGGATCAAGGAAAATTGTTCATTTTGATTACATACTTCGCGAGAAGTAAACCACTAGAAATAATATACATATTTTATTAATTCCCATTTATTGGTTATGGCAACTGTAAAGTTGCAACATTTTTCATGAAATGAAATAAAATGCAATCTCAATTTCTTTTCTGAATAGGCGGGCCTTGCACGGCAGGTCAATAGTTTTTCTTGTCCAGACCTGCCTCCAGAAGCACCCAAGCATGCATAAATACAAATGATTCAGCTGTAAAATAGCTGAAATGTTCGGTGAACACCAGTGCATGTAGTGGAATCTTCACATGCTTGGTGATCTGAGGGACAAAAAAAAGTCCATTCAATATAAATTTATCTTCCGTGCAAGGGCCCTATATCAGTGATCATGGGACATACACTATACTACATTTACTCAAGCAAATAGCATTATTGACCAGTACATCCACCTGGGATTCCACGTCACAAAAGCCATTCAGATTCCCCTATTTTTTGGAACTGCAGAGCCTTGTACTCTTTGGTACTGTCCAGCAGTTGAATAATGTCAGGTGTATAGACTGGTTATCCCTGCCCAGTTTTGGGTAATGTTTTACATAGAAGTCTCAAGGACGCAAATGAGGTATTGCCTTTGATTCCTGAATGCACTGTAGTTTTGGTAGCAGTAGGGCAGGACGAATCAAATGGGGGGCCCAAACCCCTCCTTTGTAGACTTGGGAATCCAATAGGAAACTCTACCCGTTTTGATTGAGCTGGCTCAGTTCGCGATAACAATAACCTTGAGGTTCTAGCTGTGAGTTTCGATAATGTTTTGACTGAGAATTATCATCTTTATTGGAAAAAAGAAACTAATGTGAATAAAACTCACGTGAATAGGTTGCTTGTTAAGCTGTGACCTAACATTTGTGCAGAACCAAGGATCCATAATCTTATTGCGGGACCTCATTTCTATTCAATTTACCTTTGCCACATTTTATAAAAAATACAAAATAAGGGGTTCTAGCGACCTTTGCTAACGACACGGTAAATTGAAAGAAATGGGGTTACGCGACAAGTTACTGTAAGTTAAGTTTTGTTTTTCTGCACAAGATGTTAGGTCACAGTCTGCCAAAACAACTTTCTTTCATGATTTTTTTGTTCATCTTTGTTTCCTTTTCGGAAAACTGATAAAATATATGGTCAAAGGTAAATTGAACCGTTAAGTAGAAGCCTAAGGTTTTATATTCGTGAAAGAGGACGAGTATCTTACGCTTTGCGTCATGAAAAAAAATAGATCAATCTTAATCTGGTGATGAGCACCTGAAATCCTTTTATCTGGAAGTACAGAGCCATTGTTATTACGCTCACAGTTGAACAGTAATTTGTAGTGCTTTATCCTCTGCATACCGAGCGGATTTATTGGAATAAAACAGTGCTATTATTTGCACGAGTCCATGCTGCATGATGCTTAACTCTACTAGGTCATGTAGTTAGGCAAAGAAATTGTGATGACATTTTATTCATTTTCAATCAAATGTGAAAACTTTTGCACTTGACATATGCCAGAGTATTAAAAGGTATAATTAGACAATATAACTGAGCAGCAATCAGTTACTTCGCCGATATGCGTAACCAATGGCCTTATGCAAGCATCTTTCTCTCTTTGATCCCATGGAGTAGTATTTTATGGTACTGTACTAAAAACACATACATATTTACTACATCAAAACGAAAAATCCGATTCATCTCAAACATTGGAATTCAGCATTATCCGTGACTCATTTATAATTTTAGTGCCTATTTTTAGTAAATGCACAAAAATTTAAAAATACCAAAGGCTTAATGGGACGTAATTCCGTTGGCCATGAAGTTTTTCCTTGCAAAAGGTAAGATATTATAACTGACATATGTTGTACGCAAGAGAGTCTAAGCTTTAAAATCTTGTTATTTGACTAAAATCTGACACTCGGTTTCAAAAATATGCTGAGGCGACACAAAACTTTTGCAATAAAACCATTTTTTTTCATATACTTTTACATGGGGCATATTTCCAACCAGTGATAATTAATAATATTTTCCTCATATTATTTATAGGCTATTGGATGTATTCCTTCTTAAAGTGTTAGCTAATATTATTAAATTAAGGAGTGAAAATTAAAGCTCATTGTTAATGTTCTGCGATATATTTTTGATGTATTTCATTATTTCCTCACCGTGCTATTTAAAAGTTATTTTAAAATAAATTACAAAGACCGGGGCTCCTTGTATTTCAAGATGGATAACATGCTAATTCATGTATGGCCTCCGAAAATGTACCCTAAGCACGTATTTTCACTAAAATTAAAACCACCAAAATTATTATTTCTTTAATTTGCTTACCCTAAACAAGTAATTTGTGTGAATGTTTTAAAATGTGTTTAAAAAATGTACCCTAACAAGTACTTTGATATGATTTTCATACCCTAAAAGAGTACATGTTTATATAATTCACTTGTAAATGCACCCTATATTTGCACAGTCCCTATTATACTGTGTCCTGCAAAAGGTTTTATGGACGTTCACATGAATTCCATTTCACTATGGGTTGTAAAAAGTATCAATTTGAACACGATTGCCAGTTACTTATCCAGTTCTTTGCACTAAAACCCGGGCTAAAATAATTACATTGCATGGTATTATTTTGATTAACATAAATTAGAGACAGACCCTTACTTCGTTGCTGTACAAATACGTGCAACGACCAATCATTTATTTTGTAGATAGCACATCATTGTTGTATATACCGAGTGCAATTTAAGATTTCAATAATTTAAAAATGAAGCAAGACATTATTTCATTGTAAAATCAGTTTCATGAATATATCAGAAAAAGTGTGTCAGCTAAAAGTGGGTCACCTTATGGAGAACACCCGAACGGGTAATACACCCCTAACATACCTTTAACTGCATTTAAATGCACTTTTGAAAAAAAATCACGGAGCGGACCCTTGCCTTGGATAGGGGGAGATTGTTCCTAGATCTGACAAGAAAAAATAACGCTACCTCACTTTTTGCGGTTATCGTCAGATTTTCCCTAGGGACGTTAGGATATAGTGCTTGACAACTAGCACTATCCATATGTAGTGATCACCAACTGGTCTGACCATCTGTCATTTCTTCGAACCCGAGATATTTTTCAGCTGCCACCTATATGCGGGGCTTACCATTTGCTCTACAAAGATACATCGTCCAGTTAAATGCGATGACCCACTTCTTTTTGACACACTTATGAATTAGGAAACCTTAACGGAATAAGCCACATGGTTTATTGTGTTTATTCCGTTAAGGTTTCCGAATTCATATGGTGTGTCAGAAAGAAGTGGCTCAGCTAACGGAATCGCCCTTATTTTATATTGTGTAAATAAGTCTTTAGTACAATTGAATTGTTAGACGATCATTCAACGCCAGCTTGGTCTGTGTGGTACGGGCACATTACTTCTATTTGTGGCAGGAACGGTAATCATCACGGATTCCTCGAATCAAAAAAAAAATCTGGGTATACTCTGATACCCCTTTCAACCTTCTGGTGCGTTTGATTTAAGAAATAAAGGGTGATGCAGTATCCTTTATGGGCGAATAATGTGTCCGAGGTCGGAAAAAAATAAATAATGGACGAGGCGCAGCCGAGTCCATTATTTTATTTTTTCCGGCCGAGGATACATTATGAGCCCATAAATAATACTGCAAACCCTTTATTTCTATTCTATTACCGAAAACAGCGTGATATAATGAGAAAATGCATTCGCGACCCATTATTGCAGAATAATGGGCAGTAAACTGACCAATCAGAATGCTGCATTTTCAATAATGGGCAGCGGAGGTAATAGAATTGAGGATATTTTACTAACTTCTGATTTGCCCATGCTGGACTGTCCTTTAAAACGACACTGGCACATTTCACAAAATATGAAATTTCTTCATTTGCAAGCAAGTGATAGTCTATGCCATTGGAAGAATACAGATATACTTTACACATGAAAATAACATACCAAAAACAGATAGGGACACTAATAAGAGCCTAAATACATCCAGGTAATTTGTGGGCTAACTTTTAAGTTTGCTGTAACTTTAATCAAGAAATTTGGGCTCAATCATTTCAGTGGAGGGCTAATGAATAATAAAAGCTTTACAACGATGCAAAAATATAAATTTGAGAAATCTGGAGGGCGCACTTTATCATGTTTATCATAAATAACAATTTCTTGGTTCGGTCGGGAAAGTGTAATACAATTGTTTTGTTAACTTAATGATAGAGGTATTCCGTATTACCTTGAGATTGACGCTTATCAGTAAATATCCAGCTGTAGCAATAGACAACATTCCAGGAAATAGCAGAGCAGATGTTGGTACCGAGCTAAAGGCTATTAATAGAAACCCCAAGGTTAGGAATACCCTATGAGAGAACAAGAACAAATTATTAATATCTTGATATAAAAACAACAAATATCACATTAGGCACATGCTCTCCGCATTGAAACCCCGGACACATGCCTTGACCAATACAAAATGTACATAAGATTTGCAAAAAAGTATAATCCCAGGGGCGTAACAGTGGTCACCTGTCAGAGGGGGATAAAGTCCCGGTTTTGAAGCAGATTTTTCCGGGTGGAGGTGATTTTGAGGCAGATTTTCCTGGTGGAGGCAAAAAAAGGGCTGATTTTTATCCCTTAACGATCAAAGCTCTCTGGTGTGGCATCCTTCGCCCCCCCCCCCGCCTGTTACGCTACTGCGTCCATTATTTTTGCTGATCACCCGCACTGACCTCTACACATGAATAGCGGTACTGAGTCACCGATTGAAACAACAGGAAGTTGCGTTTTGCCCTTCTCAATGTGGCGGGAAACAATGCATACACCTGCTGGTGCACATATTCCACACAGATGTTCTATTGTTATACAAAATTCCTTTGGACAATAAGGTAAAGCCATTTTAAGAAGGGCAAAATGCAACTTCCTGTTGCTTCAATTGGTGACTATTCAACGGCGTGGCAGCCCACTATCCATGTGTAGAGAGGTCAGTGATCACCAGTCGGGGAACTGCCAAAGTAGGCTGTGGGACATGTCCTTCTATGCTGTTGTTTTGTTGTCTCCATCGGGGGGCTAGGGGAAAACCAAGTGTAAATTCATAATAAATTATTAAAATCATATAATCGTCTGTTCCCACAAATAAAACTGGCACATTTTCTTGAAAAAGAATAAAATGTCACTTCAATTTCATTTCCCCAATATCAGTGACTAGTGGATGCACATAGACTTCAGCAAACAATGGAGTTAAAGATATTCAATCACCGGCCCGGTATGCCGTGTAGAAAAACACTTCAGATTCCCTTTCATCTGTGAGTGCAGGACCATTGTTACATTGTCGCGCAGCTGAATAGATTTCAGCTGTTACCGCTCTCCAATTTAGACTGAGTACTTTTTCAGGACAAAATACTTAACCTCATTCACAAATAAATAAATATTGAGCTTCTATAGTGCGTGTTCAATTAACTTTGGCCATGTTTTTCATCATTTATTCGAAAAGGAAGAAACATGAACAAACATCATATCATGAGAGAATGTTGCTGGGCAAGCTTTGACCTAACAACTTTGTGCAGAACCAAAATCCGTAACTTGTTGCTTAACTTCATTTCTATTCAATTTACCGCGTTTTCAGAAGAAAATTTAGTGTCAACGACCTATATTATAATGTACACTGGTTAGTTATTGTGAAAGAGGACGGGTATTTGTCACTCAACCCCAATCGTGGAGGTGGTAACACCTGGCTATAACAATGGCCCCACATACCGGGCCCATTGTAATATCTTTAGCTCATGGTTTGCTGAAGTCTATACATATCCAAAATGTGCCAGTTTTATGTGCGGGAACAGACAGTTATGTGATTGTAATAATTTATTATGAATTTACACTTGGTTTTCCCTTAGCCCCTCGATGGGGACAACAGAATTTGTTATACAGTTGGTTATTTGGTCCACGCCCGTTAGTCTAAAGGGCGTGTATCTTTGTCAAGACAATCAAGATTCACTGGTAGAAACCGATTAAAAAAAAACCAATGCAAACCACAAAAAACGTACACTAACACACCTACTGTATAAGTCTATGGGCACCGATGGGCATTAGTTTGTGTCAAAAAAAAACCAAGGTATATTATCAAAATGTTTGTACGTATTGCCATGAAAATTTCTAACAAATCATTTTCACTTTCATTATTTTTTTTATTTTTTTTAATTAGCTAATTTAATTCAAGCTCCAGATGCTTAATATCTATGTGTCTCCTCCACAGAATTTCAGTAACAAATAATTGAAGCTTCATTCGATTCTTTCCGGTAAACTGGTGGTCATAGTAGACATGCACAGGTGTGGCAGGAGATATAGTCCGTCCGGGCTAACAGTCCGGGAACAATGGTGAACAATAGGGCATCGATTCAGGTGACTCTTCACGCAAGATAAGTTTCACGCTTTATTCTGTTGTCTATGGAGCCCCGGACTATGATACCTGCGGGACTATGATTACTTCACACCGGTGTGGAAGTACCCTTGTCTGGCGTACTAATAGTCCGGGAACAATGTGAACAATAGGGCAACGATTCAGTTGACTCTTAAGCAACATTTAGTTTCACGCTTTATTCGTTATCGTCTATGGAGCCCCGGACTATGGCTCCCCACCGGAACGATATCCGCTTTTACACCGGTGCATAGATACAGCGTCCGTGGATGAGTGTCCTACACCCATCTGTCTATTGTGTTCTCCATGCGTGCTGTATGCATCATTTGTTTCAGCACTGTACCAGTATGGGCCTCGTCTACAAGGTCAACGGCTTTATTCCGTCCATTTTAGCTATGGTAGCTAGGACACTCTCTCATGGGGACACTCAATTTCTTAACACCGGCTCTTATTTGGATATTCTCTCGATGGATTATCTTCAAGGCTTTGCTGCAATAGCTCATGTCTACGCTCAGTGCAGTGAAAAACTCGCGGTGACAGAAGAGGTATTACGTAGACTAGCGGGAAGAATGTAGCCATTACCAAGTAGGCAGCCCTGGGAAGTACATAAAAATCAGTTCTTAAAATGATGAAATGTTATCTTATTTTTCTCATGCATCACAGGTTAACAATCACGTCTATTTGAACATTATTACGTCCCGCAACTTAAAATATAGGGTTCATTATGCAGTTGCACAATCACCACGTATCGCAAAAGCGATCCAACAGGGCAAATTTCGATGATGTATGCATGGTCTTTGACTCAGCCACCCTGAGGGGCTTAGAACGGGAAAGGCTTGCAGATTACTTTATTAAAGGCACTTGCCGAATTACACAAAATTCGAAAAGTGATCAATTGCAGAAATGGTTTTATACCTTTGAACTACTTAAGAAATATTGTCTGTGGCCAGGAAGTTAACATTAACGGATCCGGTGGACTTCAACGTGTTGTCGGAAATTTGCATGA